>CAKAKR010067144.1:20501-63114 GCA_916700685.1 Adelosebastes latens | reverse complement strand
AGAGAGAGAGAGAGAGAGAGAGAGAGAGAGAGAATCTGTGAAAAAACGGTTCCTTTGCCTCCTTTTAGTGCTCCTAATGGTATTTGCAAGATTCCACCATGCCCGAAGGAAAACAACCACATCTTGACAGATTATCTGTCTCATGTACTACTGTCAGGATTTAGTGAAAGCAAATATGATAAAAAGTTAAGTAACTGACTGAAGCTTTATGTCCAAGTGAAGTTTTTTTATTTTGTCCTGTCGAGTCTGAACTCACCAGATTTGTGACTTGAGTCTGACCCAAGTCATGTAACTCACATTCACACCTCTGGTAATTTCCTGAAGTTCAACAAATCACAAATCTCTAAAGCAGGGAAGTTAAACCTAAAAGTCCAAAGCATGAGGAATAGTCACTTGGTGCATCACTGATAGACGGTAATGGATTACAAGTACCAGACTTTTACAACTCAAGTATTTGCAGAAGCTTATGAGCAAAAATATTTCCAAATTCTGCTTCTGGACCCCACCACCAATCTTGTTATATTAATACATTTTAGAAATTATCCTGATTAACTAACAGACAAACAAACTCACTGACGAAGGTAAAATAATAATCAAAATTTGAAGCAGAGAGATATAAAAAGAAGCGGGTCAGGTCATGTTGTGTGAAGGAAATGTGTCCCACGCTCCCCGTGTCTTCAGTCAACAAGCCCTAATACTGCAGCTCTGGCACATACAGTATGCAACCATAGAGAAGTGCTATGTTGTGTAACTACATCACTTCACTGAGATGCTATACTGCTTTTTTCAAAAACATAAATGAAGCGTACATAATACCTCAGCTGACATGAACACAATCACACATGGAAGAGAAGAGAGAGACGAGGTGATGGGAGCAGAAGGAAGTCGCAGGGAAAGAAGTGATGAGGTGGAAGCTGGTGGTGTTTGGTGTTTTACTGAAGCACTGCGCCACCTCATCTCCCACTGCCACATCCTCTCTGCAACTCTTTCAATTCCCCCCCACCATTATCTGTCATCTTCAATTCCCCTTCACATTCACTCCCCTCTTCTCCGTCTCCCACACAGCTCGCCATAAAACACAAAGAGGAGGAAGCGAGGGGGCGAATGAGAGACTCATCTCTTTCTCCTCCAATACACAGAGACACTGAAAGAAACGGTGACAGAGAGGGAAGCAAAAGGAAGGGGGGGGGGGTTCTTTCTTTTTCACCAAAAATATTTGAATGCGTTTCACTCACGCAGGTCCAGAGATGCTGCCTGTCAGATACGGGGATGGCTTGATGAAGAGTCACAGATTAGTGCACAAAAATATATATTTTTCTACAGATCCCGTGGAGAAAAAATAAAGAAGACGGCACAAAGCCACAATCTTTGTGTGTGACAACGTCTTATAGGCTTCCATTGTGACGCAAAAAGATTTAGGACAGGGGCTTCTCAAACTCCTGGAGGGCAAAACATCTGTACAATTTTAAGGAGAATCAATCGGTTTTATGTGTGAATGAGTTTCCATGCCAGCAAGACATTTTCAAATAAAAATCAAATGTTAAAACGGACTGCGTGTAACTTTTTACACTTATTTTTTCTTGCCAATGTGTGAACAGGTTGTAACTTAACCTAAAAAATTAGACCTTCCGCGACTTTCTGGGTTTCCTCGATCAGCCTGCAGACTGCTTTTAATGCGAAGAACCCGGGCCCGTTTTTTCAGGGAAAATCCAACGGATGTGACGTCACGCGCGCTCGCGAGTGCCTTAGCCGTAGGTAACCTTCGCTTAGAAATGGAGTCCGCTAACGCCAACAAACGACCGGCCTCCACCACAACCCAGACTCCAACACAAACTGAAGCACAAAAAAAAACAAAGTTATATCTAGTGAAGCCCGTCTTGTAAAACAGGAATGTGACTGACATCGGGCGTAAACTACTGTGTCTGTATCTGCAGGGACCCTGCATCCTTCTGCCTGGATTTTCTTGTTTTGCTGGTGTTCGGGGCATCAGCCTTTATGAAAACGGAGCGACCAGGTGCCAGATCGTATGCATGCATCCAAGAGGAAGTTACGAAAAAAAAACAGGGAAGACACAGCGCCGGAAAAAATGCAAATATAGCGAGGCGAAGTGGACAAAGCTTGTTCAAAAACGAGAGTGAATCGGTTGTTGGCTTTCACCCGCTGGCGAGCAACCTAACCAGTTGGCTATTTGTTCATTTCTAACAGGTGGGACGGACCAGTTTCAGAGCCGTGGTCGGGGCCATAGATTCTAACAAACCTCAGTCAGATAAAGAATCAATGACTACATTTACATGCAAATATTCCAGTTTTTGCCCTTATTCCAAAAAAAGATAATAAGCCGTTTACATGGCTGATGAAAATTAATATACCACTAGTATTCCCATTAACATGCAGCCGTGCATACTCCGATTAACCTGGCGAACACAGCCTCCCTCTTTCATTCCTTCAACCATCTTCTTTAAAAGGTCGGCGCTGCGATAAAAAACCTGTTGATATCTTTCTTTTTGTCTTTCATAATGTTTAAAATTAGGTGTGTTTCTCCTTTGGACATTGAATGTTGTGTTTTCAAGTACAAGTACATTGAGCAGATTTGACTGGTAAGAAAATAAATGATTTTACCATGATACGGTTTTTTAATTTGGAGCTTTGGCTCTGCTCATGTGCTGTGTTGTAATCAATCTCAGCAAGCTTTACACTGACAGCTGCTGAGACACACAATATTTGAATGAGCATCACAGAGAGAAAGCTCCCAAAACCGCCCGAAATGCCAGTTCAGGATGAGGGAGTTCATTTGCAAAGCAGCAGGTAGTGCAAGAGCATTGAGGAGCAGTATGCGAAAAGAAACCGCTCGCCCGATTGAACTGGTCGAACGAGACCAATCGTGTGGGAATATATGATTAAAGGTATTCGTGGCTAGAAAACAACTTTTTGCCTGAACTACTGTAATGTTTAGTGCGTAAAGCAGAGGAATTATTAACTTGGGCGGTAGAGCAAAGGCTGAAATAATTGGATCAATATAGTTTAAAGAAGTTAGTAGGTTCAAACTTTAAGAAGTTTCAGAAATGGTGGAAAATACATTCCAACCAACACACAAACTTTCTCATTTTACAGCTAAAGTTTGCCAGCTGTCCAGAGACTCCTCGGCTCCGATTGGTTGATTAAGATTCCGTCGCGGTAGAATCTTGCAAATGCCAATAGAGAGTTGAAGCCCCGCCCCTTCCGGTGGAGCACCATGGGACCTTATTTCGGGAAAAAAATATGTAGTCAACGGCAAAAGACGAATATTTTTTTGAACCTGTGAATTATGCCATGAATCACATATATGATGTTCGTCAATTTAAAAGATAATTTTGCAAGTCAAGAAAGTCTCAGTTTGTAAAACTGTTGAATTATCAGACTGTGAAAATAGATAATTAGAAAGACGACACACCCAAAAGTGTGATAGTGACGTCTCTCTTTCTCTGAAGCTACGATGTCTGTGTGTTTCCGACTGGGATGAACTCACACCAGCAACGGGTCTGATCCTTCTTTCTCTTCCCGGCTGATAAAAAGACCAGGAGTCGCTGGATAAAACACATCAGGTCAGATAACATAACTAAGTTAGCTAGCTAGCTAGTGTTGGTGACGTATATTGTGCGAGACGAGAGAAATGTAGTTCACTGAGCGGTTTCACACAAAACTAAATGATACTACGACAAACTGAGACTTTCTTGACTTGAGAAAATTATCTTTTAAATTGACAAACATCATCTGTGTGATTTATGGCACAATTCAAACGGGATCAAAAAAATATTTGTCTCTCTGTTGACTACCGTACATATTTTTTCCGAAATAAGGTCCCATAGCGTCCACCAGAGGGGGCGGGGCTTCGCCTCTCTATTGGGAGCACTATGGGGAGGCAGAAGAACATGATTTTTGTTCACAGATTATCTGTCTTGTGTACTTCTGTCAGGATATAGTGACAGTTTTATAAAAATAACTTTTTATCATATTTGCTCAGAGTGACTGCCTGCAGCTTTACTTGTTTATTTACTACTGAAAATGTGTTGAATATAAACAAGAGGGAGACAATTTTAAGAAACAAAGACATTTTAAGACAAAATGTACCAAACTTCTTTAGCCCATCACCAATCCACACACCCCGTCACCAATCCATATGCAAAAGGACTTACAAACAGAGCAACCGCAGGCATCGTGTGGGTGCCCAGGTACCTCTAAGCCAAGGCATGACTGTAGGAATTACTCCAATGTGCTCATCGGTCGGTGCCAGTCTACTGTTGCAACCTTCCTCTCCCCTGCGATGCTGCCTGTCAGATAATGCACAGGATGGAGTTTAGACGTCAGAATAGTTGCTGCATGTTTTTAAACCTGCTTTGGTCGTAGAACAGGTCTAGGAACAGGTTAGATGACTATCACTGACGGGAGTTGAAAAGAAACAACAGGACATTGTAGTTGTAAGCCATATAGAGATATATGTGTGCTACACTTTTCCTTTTTCTGTCTTAAACTGTGGCTGTTAACGAGATGATCTTGCAAATTTGCATTATGCTTACTTATTTTTATTTATGATTACTACAAATAATTATTTAATATTGTTTTTTTTCTGTTATTGTATTTTTCTATGTGTATTTGTCAACCCTAACTTAGGGTTCAGGCAAGAAAACCACTTAGTTAGGGTAAGGGAAAACATCATAGTTGGGCTTAAAATAAGTAAGTAAACAAAGTAAAACACATATAGAAACAACGTACAGAAAACACGTTATATACGTCAATAATAAAACATGTTACAATTGTCATGTGATTAACGTCACTAACGTAACTTGCAAAACAAAACATCAGCGGGCTTGAACGCCGGTCTCCTGGTTAAAAGTCTGGCGTTTGTTGGACCCATCCACCTCCCCACCCACAAATGACATGAGGAAATCAAGAAAGGCGTACTTATGACAGGCTAAATGCCTTGCGCATTATCGTGGCATTTATACGCCTTTTTCATGTGAACGGAAAAAAAAGTGTATAAGAAGTAATATTAACACCAGTCTAATAGAATAACAATAAAAGTAAGATAAATTTAGTAAAATAAGTAAACTAAAGTAGAAAAATGTGTTTCTAACACTTAACAAGACTTGGTCCAAACCGAGTATATGTCTGGACCGTGTCTGGTCAGTCTGTGAATTTGTAGCTAAATGTTCCACTAATAGTCAGTGGTCATGTCTATAATGTTAAATCCAGCGCTACATGTCCACCAGGTCCGGCGAGGACACTAGGGGACGCGCTGCACCAATCAACTGGCCGTTCAAGTGGTGAAGAAAGAAGAAAACCTTTATTTGTCATATACATACAGGTACATAGATGAAATTTGACCTCTGCACAAGTATTTTAGGAGTAGTGGGCTGCTGTAGGCGCCCGGGGAGGATCTTGGGGTTTAGTGTCTTGCTCAAGGACACTTTGACATGTTTAGTTCGTAGGAGCCGGGGGATCGAACCGCTACCCTTGTGGTTAAAGGACGACCCGCTCTACCCACTGAGCTACAGCCGCCCTTACGTACCGCATCGTTGAATGCACCTGATTGGTCCCTGGTTTTCTGCTCGCCGTTTCAAACAGAAAACAAAATGAAACAACCCACCAAAATCTACTTCTGAAAACATTTTAAGCGAGAATTAGTCTATGCCACTGCTGAATCCTGTTTCATTTTAGAACTAGATCCCCTAAGTTTCGTGAGCCGGACGCGTCGCACTGGACGAGCTCATTTGCATAAAGTTGAGAGATCTGATCTGAGATCTGCTAAAACTTGCAAAAACTCTCGCGAGACTCGCTGCCCGACGACGACCTCTACTAACCTTAACTATTCGAGATCAATGCCTAACTTAACAATCTCACGAGAGTTTCCCCGGTTTGCATCCGTGAGTGGAACCGCTGACACGCCCCCCCCCCCGAACACGTGAACAAAGGACTGTTCCTGCCTTTCAGCAATGACACCTCTCTCCTTTCTATCTTCATGTTGATCTAAATTCCTCTGTGCTGTGAAAAAGCACTTTAGGACAAACTGGTCGGTTAGAAGCTGTTTAAAATCTGGCCAGCCAATGGCGAGGGCAACACCCAGCCCCCGTCTCTACGGCGATAAGCCAGCCAATCAAAACTGGGCATGTGTTCAGGTCTGGAATGCATTGAATTGAGGGAAGAGGAAATGTTCAGAAAAGTACTTTTTGTTGTTTTTTTTAATTGGAGTTCCCGTGTTTATACAACTGGAAGCTTTTATTTGAGGACGGTCTGATATCAGAGGCGGCAGAGAGCAAAGAGATAGCTGCTGTCCCGTCAGCGCTGTTTGTTTATCTTATCGGTATGGGCTTATTACTCGTAGATTTCACTCCCCTCTTCTCCTCCCAAACACAACTCCCCCCTCCTCTCTCTCTCTCCTTCTCTCCACCCCCAACTCTGCCTCTGTGGGGTTTTTTTAACAAGTTTTGGGACTGCACACACACCCCTGGAGAGTTTAGAGAAGCCTAGACCGCTGGTTGGCGAACGCAGCCCAAACATTTGGTTTGGAGACACGGAGGCCGATCGGAGCGATAAACAACCACAGGAGGAGAGAGGAGGTGCAGGGAGGAGGAGTTCTACCAGTTAACTGCTCCTAATGTCATCAGTCTGTGTGTGTGTGTGTGTGTGTGTGAGTGCGTGTGTGTGTGTGTGTGTGCGTGCACCACCACTGCTGACCTGTTGAACCAATTTCACATTGAACTGAATTTGGGGCTGGCAGACAGACAAAAGGTGGTCTGTCTGTTGTCATGGTTACAGACAACATATCAGCGTACTTACCTTTTGGATTATTAAAAGAAATGGCAAAAAGAAATCTGATAAAAACAAAATACTAAAATTCTGAAAATTAGAACACAACATTTTGTCGGTATAGTTCTTCTCCTTATTCTTTTGTTTTTACTTGCTTAATACAAAACCTAATTAGCATCTCATTTGCGTCTCCTACCCATCTTTTCCTCATCCCTCTCTGCAGCTGAGAGCATGTGTTGAGCTTTCAAATAAGAAACTCAAATTTATTGGAAATGACTGTGATCACTCTCCTCCTGCAACAGGAAACTTTTGGGGTGAAAATCATTTAGGACGAAACAGAACTATACTTTTCAAATAGAGATGTTCTGATACTATTTTTTCCTTCCTGATGAATACATGTGATATGATTGCTATATTTGTTGTATGACCTGGCACAGGTTAACCCTTTGTTAAACATGAACAAATATAAACTAAAGCCTTGCATATTGTACACGTCGCCGTTGTACTGGTGGGATTTTTCAGTGTAAAATATTGCCAAATTGTTGACATGTTGCCATCTCTGGCTAACGTTACACTCTCCACTAGCTCCTGCCCGATCAAACAGTTTCACGTCTGATTTGTGTACATAGACACAAATGTCCCCTTTTTTTTTTTCAGGACGCTCAGCATGACTTTCAACAACGGATTTTTTTGTTACGAATTACGTATGCACAGATACCGGACCGGATAAGTGACAATATGGCCGATCTATTCAATTCAGTTCTATGTTTATATATTATATGCATCATATACTGGAATTTTAATTCCTGTTTAAGTTTTGAGTAATTTGTTGCTGCATTTAGACCAAAAGATTTTTTTTTTTACCAGGTTACTGGTGTACGATTCATTACTTTAATAATAAATAATTCAGTAAATTTATACCTATGTATTTATTTGTTACAATTTGTTTTACGTAGTTAGGAAAGCAATGTTTAAGTCAAGCCTGATATATAAAAAGATCCCATATAAAATGAGCAACAGAATGATCCCAGTCTCTTCCACACAGTGAGGTATACGGCTTATTAATTAAACACTGCTATTTGATCGGTACTCCGTATCGGCCGATACCCAAAGCCCAGGTATCGCTATCGGGACTAAAAAACGTACTGCACTTCCATCATCGATTTAAGACGCAGTGTTCATTTTTTTTTCCGGAGATGATGACGTAAGTAGCTGACGAGTGAACCATCTGAATCAGACCGGTGCATATAGACTTGCATACTCGCCGGTAATCGATCGGAGGCATTTCTGATACTGGTATCAGTATCGGAAAAACTCTAGTTTTAAAAAAGAAATATGGGTATATTTAGTCAAAATTGGTAAAAGCAGACAGTCAACACAAACACCTCTTCTTCTTCTGAGAACACTTCCCATATAGTCACACACAGATGTGCACCCTTGACCCACATAAAATAAAGATGAAGTTAACATTTGATGCCAAGTTTCTGTACTGTAGTTTTCAATATTTACAGATGTAACTTGATTTCACAGAGCTCAGCCATTGAAAGCAGCTAGTTAAGCAACCCATTGACTCTGTGCTGTGTTGTGTTTTGGTGGAGGAGTGAGGGTCGGGAGGCCTCGGTCTATTTCTGTGTTGCCATCTATTGTCTGGACAGGAAGAGTCCTGCAGTTGGCTCGCCTCGGTCGGCTCACACACAAAAATAATCAACCAGCACAACAGTTAACTAGCATTGTTGCCAAGTGCACTGTTTCACATTATATGACCAGTTTAGCATTGCAAAGTGCATTATATTCATTCGTTAAGATGTTGTTGTAACATTTCACAACACTAACATGTTCATAATGAAGACATGTTAATAGGAATTTGCTTAATTTGTGCAGTTACACAACTCACCTCAGACATTTCTCTCATAAACCGGCACATTTAGCAAGCAGCTGTATTTAAGAGGGGGCGCCCAAGAGCCACTAAACTTGCACTACAGGATATATAGCAGGTGGAATCACACACTATCCAGACACTGTCACACAAACACAAGTGTGTCAGTACACAACTAGGACTGGGATTCAATATTCAGCCCTGGAACAGACTACAACAAAAGTGTACAACTACGAAATGTGCAGATATACAGTACGTGTTTGCACACACAGAGGGAGACACACTTCAACACACACAATCTCACACTTGGTGGTTTGTTTTTTGCCACGTCAGCCAAACTGTTTCATAGGTGGAATGATAAACGATACACAGCCCCTCCAGAGTGCTTAAAGGCCTTTGTTTTATAAGAAGTGAAGACAGTAAAGCCGTGCTCGGTGTGACGATGCGCCATGAGAAGCTAAATCCCCCTTTTCTTCTCTTTCAGCACAAAGTCAAACTCAACATCTTTCCACACGGGGAAAGACTTTGGTATCGTCTCATCTGAACCACAAAGTGTCTCTCGGCTTATTCAGCACCACCCGCAGTCTCTGACCAGTCTGTCCACCTCACCTATAACACCTCACCTATAACAAGCAACTAGATGACCACAACTTTGGCCCAATCACATGTGCCCTGAGTTAAAGCCCTGAAACAAAAGAAGCAAACAAGACAACTTCTCCTAACTCCTAAATCCAAATTCCAGTCTTGACACCTTTTGTTTGCAAGGGACGGGGCAAGAACCTATTCTAAAAATACAGAAAGGTGGGGGAGTTCCTGGGGACATTTGAAACAACAATCTATTGACTTGATGGTTTTTAATGTCAGATGAGACAACAGAAGAGTGTCAGTATCAGATGGGAGCGTGAGAGATGATGCATTAGGTTGACATGGACACAAAAGGGGGTATTCACATCCCCACCCTATATCCCTTTACATGCTCAGGGTCAGAAACAGAATATAGCGAGTTCTGTCATTGAAAACCGACAGTATATAAGGTGTCGGGTTGAGACAGATCAGGCCACAATTTAACACGCTTTAATGTGCGTCTCCTCCACCTGATCTCAGGACAAAACACAGTCTAATAAAAGGGAAATGTTGTCAA
Source organism: Adelosebastes latens (assembly GCA_916700685.1). Classification (NCBI taxonomy): domain Eukaryota; kingdom Metazoa; phylum Chordata; class Actinopteri; order Perciformes; family Sebastidae; genus Adelosebastes; species Adelosebastes latens. Next base: position 53,314 of record CAKAKR010067144.1, on the reverse strand, counting down.
GCAGATAATGCATAGATGCATAAAGTTTCAATAATTTATTACCATGTCTATGAACACTGACTGGGATTTGTCTCGGTGTGTCCTTGGGTTAGACAAAAACAATACAACTGACAGTAAAGCTGACAGAAAATTAATCAACGGCAATTTATCAAGTAAAGTCTTCTCTTCTTAAAGTGAATATCTTTGTCATTTTTTTTCTTCTTAAAAGACAAATCTGTTAATTAAAGAAATAATGGAATAATGGACTAATCCATAATCCAAATAATCATCAGCTGCAGCCACAAGTATTTCATTTAACACAGGCTAAACCTAAAAATGCCATTAACACGTTCACACAGACTTTGATATCTTAAAGGGTTTTGTTCCAAAAAAAAAAAAACCTCCTAATTTGATAAACAAGCACCGGCATGAAATTGAAATTAACTGGATAGGGAAAGAAAAAATCAAACTTTCTTTTATTAAATCTTGCGCAGTAACTTCCTCACAAGACGGATGAGTTTCAGAGTGAAAGCCATAAAGTTTTATTGGCCTGATCCTTGGACTTGAAGAGTATAAGAGTAAATCTCTCACCGTGCACCGCTGACCACAGATTCCCCCTCGTGTTCCCGCTTCTAAAGACGGCTCAGCTACGGTAACTTTCTTCCTCAACTAGAAAACAAGTGTCTCACTGGACAGCTTGAGAGAGGATCAAACTTTACCCAGGCTGTCACCAGCATTTAGATTTACTGCACTTCCTCAATCACATCATCCCCACCTCCTTCCGCAAACATGCCCAATGCGCGTATAGACACACACTTTGCAAATGTATGAGTGACAGAGCATGACTGCAAACTTCAGATGAGTTCCCTAAATAATTCTGCAATCACAAACAAAACTGCTCTTCCTTCTGTGGCGTTATAGGGAGAGACTAAAAGTTTAATTCTGTCACCGGTGCCCTCTTATTCTTTTGTCCCTCCAGGAGGCGAGGCTGTAAAAACGATTTCCTACTAACAACACTTCTCCATTCACTTCACTATCAGAATCATTCAGTAGTTTTCCCCTCCAACCACAGTTAAACGTGCAGTAAGCAGAATATTTTTTGCGTAATTGGGCAAAAATTCCATAATAACCTCTCAGCATATTGTAATTCAAGTGTTCTGAGAGATAACTAGACTTCTGCACCTCCTCATGGCTCTGTTTTCAGGCTTTAGAAAATCTAGCCCGTGACGGGAGACTTTGACCAATCAAAGGTCATTTCAGAGAGAGAGAGAGAGAGAGAAAGCGTTCCTATTGGCTGTGCTCTGGCTGGTGGGCGGTGCTTGCTACTTCCTCAACTGTTCTCAACATGGCTACTGGGTCACAAACTTTCTCATTTTAAAGCTAAACCGTGCACTACAAGATGTTTCTGAAAACATTTGAGGCGAGAAATAGGCATTTACGTAACAGAATATTGATTCATATTTGATCAGCGATGACTAGTTTGACCGTTTGATCGGAGAGGCAGTTTACCTGTCTCATGCACTACTGTCAGAATATAGCGACCGTTTTGTAAAATTAACTTTTTTTTAATCATATTTGCTCCATTTCTACCCACTGCAGCTTTAAGTTAAACTAAAAGCAGGACAAGCTGAACTTTGTGGGCGGCGTACCAAAGTTAACTTCAACTTTAAATGCATTTGGTTTTGCAGCATGGAGTGCAACATAAAACCAACAGGAAGTATTAGTTAGAGTGAAACAGCCTCAGCAAACACTGCAATAGTAAGCCAGTTACACAAGAAATTAATGTGACACTTCGCCAACAGGATATGATTCAAGGTGTTCACCGACTCAGACTGATAGTCTATACTTGTCATTTCAACATTGATAACTTCTCAGTTACTCACGTTTTCGCAACGATCCAATCATGCCAATTGAAGCTGTTCACCCAACAAAAACTTTGTTTGGCTTCTGCAGTTCATCATACAGTAGATTCTTCTTCTGGATCTGCCCGGCCGGCTGCCATGCTTGTTTTGTGGCTTTTGAGCCACAGCTGACCTACTGTATTGGTTTAAATTGTGTTAGGCATTTTTTGAATATGTGTGAAGCTTTGAGCTGATGCTTTTGGATGAATGCCACGTAGCCTGTGTAGGCCTCATATGACCGAAAGCTTACACACAAACTAGAGGCTTGTTATCTCCTTTTTATCTGTTCAATCACAATCACAACATGACTTTAGTTTGTGTTTTAGTAATTTTGAGCATGTTGTGACCAGCTCCCATAAGTGTGTTTACACAGGATGAGGTATTCATAGTGGCCCATTCATGCCAATGAAAGCTATTCACGTAGCGCATATGCTAAAACAAGTTTCCGTCACTTCCTACTTATAATAAATCATAATGGAAGTGTATTAGAGTTATTGCCTTGATCCTTTTGGCAATTTCATTGGTGGCTTTTAAGCTACATTTGGACGTATTTTATTGGTTCAAATTGTGATACGTTGTTTTTGAATGTATGTGATGCTTTGACCTGTTGCTTTTTGACGGATGCCACATCGTCTTTCTGAGACTGGAGGCATCATATAACTTGAGGTTATGAAGAAATGGGAGTTTTGATAGCTCCTTCTTTTCTGTTGTAGTTGCATTGTGGAACAAATGTGACCATAAATGTCAAAAAAATCTGGTACGGTCTTTAAGTAAGGGCTCAAAACACAATTAGAATTAGATTTGAACACTAAGGGCCATTTTTAAATGATCTGTAGCGCATGGTCTAAAGTGCATGGCGCAAGTGCATTTAGGGCGTGTCCAACTCCACTTTTGCTAGTTAAACGGTGCATAATCTGGACGCAAAGTAAGGCGCAAGACACAAAGGGGTTGTATTTAGTCTCAATTAATCATAGGTAGGTATGCTCATTTTGAAAAATTTTCTTAACCGATAACCGACCCTCATTAACCGATTATTATCCGTTAACCGACAAGATTTGTGGCTCGCATGCTGCAGAAGCACAACAGATATTCGTTGACGAGAGTCCCCCAGTTCACCCGTGCAGGAGCGTTAACTTGGCGGCCACGATGCTGCGTGTAGTGTCGCGGACATGCAGCCACTTTCCCAGTAAAAGTCTCCACCGCACATTTAGTTTAGTTTAGCAGGTTGTCAGCTGTGTGTCTGCCCGGTGTAACGATACTTTGTCTGCCCAGCGTAACTTTAGCGAGTGTCCAACAAACAGTGTGTGTTTGTGCTACGTTAGCAGCTCTAGCATTGCCGGAGGCTTCGTGCTCGCCGCCGAACACATAGTCTGCGTAACTTTAGTGAGTTTCCAACAGGCCGTGTGTGTGTGTTGGCGGTGAGTGTGAGGTTGTTGGTGGCGTTATAGCTGTGAACGTAGGTGTAGCAGTGTGTGTACAGTTTATTCGTCGGTGATTAAATGCTACGAAACTACAACTCTTTCGCTCTGCGCAAGACGAGACGAGCCGCACAGCTTTTGAATTACTTATCAACATTTCTTTTAACTGCTTTAACCGGTAGTGTTAATCGGTTAAAATGCTTCATGTCATTTAACGGTTAATTATAGACATCCCTAATCATAGGTGTGTTTTGGGCGTATCATTAATTAGATAGATAGATGGATACTTTAATGATCCCGAAGGAAATTGTGGAGCATTAGAGCAATTAAACCAATTAAAGCAATTAAACCAATTAGAACAATTAAACCAATTAGAGCGTCAACTTCCATTCATTTTAAAAGCATCGCTGATCAAATAGTGGACTGCAAATTGGAGAAGCGAGAGGTTTCCTGCTCATATCGTACACATCTGCTCGTGCACAAAGTAAAAGAGTGCAAGCAGACCATCTATGGGAGCAGCGGACCCTCTGCCACCTCTGTCTCCCAATCCTCTGTCCCATCAACAAATCCATTTGACTGCATGCAGCAACAATCCACCTTACCACACCAACACGCCCATGGGTGCACAGATGGCGCAGGTACATTTGCTACTCACACAACGAAAATGACAACTGCGTCGGTCTGAAACTAGCAATGACCGTTGCAAGACAGGGCCCTAGCTCTTCTTCTCTCATTCCTCCAGCAGCATTAGTAGAACATGAAAATCTTTTCTTTCCAACTGCAGCCCCAGAAACTAGCTCTTCCTCTCTTCCTCTCTCGCTCCAACAGCAGAACGTCAGAGTAAATTCTTCTTGTGTCTCTTTTGCAGCAGAATCAGGGAATCCAGCTCTTCCTCCCTGGCTTACAGGTCACCGGTTCGGTGAGTCAGATGTCAGGAGAAAGCCAGCGTGCTAAGTGGATTTCAATAATGCAGGCACGTTGAGGGCCTCAAAAAGTGTGTGTGTGTGTGTGCATGTGTGTGAAACTGTGTGTATGCTGAGGTAGAGCCAGGGTTTAGGTGTACATGAACAATGCAGCGGAGGGTTGGAGCTGCAGTGTGAATGTGTGCTGCCTCTGAGAGACTTGGTGCGTGTGAGGAATATTGTTTGGGTGTAGTAGGTGTGATTTAGTGTGTGTGTGTGTGTGTGTGTGTGTGTGTGTGTGTGTGTGGGCATGGATTTAGGTGGGAGGATGGGAAAAGCCGGCGGAGTGCCTCCATTCCTCCGACCTCATCTATAATTCAGCTCTGTAGCGGTCCGTGAGGTCTTTCTCTCGTTCCCCCCTGTTCGCTCTCTGCACTGAAGGTGGAGACAAGTGTTCCACGGTACATTACACCGCCTCTCCCCATCTATCCATCCCCATCTACCGCTACCTCTCCAGAGGCCGAGCAGCTGGGAGAAGCAGCTCACTGTATTTCACTGAATGAAGATGTTCTGAACATACAGAGTGTGTTCGAAAGGGTGATACAAGACTAACACCAGCCTTAAAGGACCAGTGTGTAGCATTAAGGGGGCGGTCTATTGGCAGAAATGGAATGTAATATTGATATTTTCATTAGTGTATAATCACCTGAAACTAAGAATAGTTGTGTTTTCGTTAGCTTAGAATGAGCCCTTCATATCTACATAGGGAGCGGGTCGTCTTCACGGAGTCCTCCATGTTTCTACAGTAGAACAGAACAGACAAACCAAACAAACATCAGCTGGTTGCAATGTGTAACCACACCGCTACTAAATCCTACACACTGTCCCTTTAAAACCAGGTTGAAAATGTATTTATTCTGCATTGTGTTTGACTGAACCTAAAACATTCATCATCATCATCCAGCTTAGATTCAACTAGTTCTGTTTTTATCTTTATTTCTTTCAAAATCATGTCTGTTTATTTGTGTTTTAAAAGGTACTGTTTGTAACTTCTTACACTCTTATAAATCATTGTGGGTCGGTGTTTCCTATGCGTGTGGCTACGCTGTTCCAACACAAACTACATGGAAGCACCAAAACCGCAAAGTTATATCTAGTGAAGCCCGTCTTGCAAAACAGTGTCAACTAATCCTGCTCCAGCCTCCCGACCGCGACCAGAAGACACAGGGAGACCTGTGCTAACAAACCTGGGACTTGCATTTGATTATCTTACACCTAACTCCCCAGATCCACTTTTGTTTGAACCAATCCAACAGCATCCGACCAAGTTTCAGGAGAAAACCATGAAGAACTAACGTTACGTTACTGAGCACCAGTTGGATCTAGTTACTCTGCATACTCTTACATTTGGTGAAGAGCGCATATGGCTTGTTTAGTATGTTCCATACAACACTTGCAATGGCAAAACGCTAAAGGCTACCGTGTTTTGGCTAACGTAATCTTACCATAGCTCGTAGTAGTAGGCTTTCATCCTAACCCGTCTGTGTCATTAAAATATAACATTAGCATTTTAAATCAATATTTAATTGTCTGTCACCATGTCAGTCAATTTACTGCTTGCAATCTGAGGATACAAACTGTATAGAGAGAGTGTGTGTGTACGTGTACAGCCTCTACTGTTTTCTTACAGTCTATAGAGTTATACCTGAGGAATAAAGTCTTATAATTTTCCTTTTTTTTTTTTGACGTGGTAATCGAATTGGGTATCGAGAATCGTGGAAATTCACTGGTTTTGTTATCGACTACTAGATTTCTGGTATTGTGACATCCCTAGACTAGTTGACTGATTTTCACATGTAAAATGGATGGACTATTAACAGCAATAATCTCCACCTATTAAGACAATATTGCTACCACACCAAACACAATATAATCACAACAAATCTAACATCATTAATAGTAAATACGCAAATGCTAGTAGCACTAGTGGTAGAAGAATGACAAGTAGTTTTAATAATATTAGGAAGTAAAGTACACATAGTATTTCTGCAGTAGTATTTGTAGTAATGGTCTGTGTTTTGGTTTTATGAACTCGTATATGTTTTGTTTGTAACTGTAAAAGCTGCACAGTCATTGTTCCTCAGGGGCAATAAAGCCTCGCTCAGCTGGACTCAGACGCTCTCTTTCTCCACTTCCTTCTTTTCATTCCAACTTTCTCCTGCTGAAATATTCTGACACCAGCACTTTACAGAGGCAGAGAAGACATGTTCAGATTTGATCCCGTCTCAGCTGCACTGTACCATTTCCTCTGTTATTAGTTTCTTTTTTTTGTCTCCGTCTCTGCAGTGCCTCGTTCTAGAAAAGGTGCCTTTTACCATAATGGCACGCTGTCCTCCTCTGTCTCCCCCTCTGTCATTCTACTTCAATTTAAATGTCACATGTTCCCGTAGACTGCTATGATTTCACTTATGTTGATTGAACCTTCATGTGCTGTTCAACAAGGTGTCAGGTTATTGCTATGATTTATTATGAAGCCTGTTATTTTTTTAGCCACAGTGATAGACGTTGTAACCTCGGAACTAATTCTACTTCAGACAGATGTTTTGTTGTCCAGGTGATGTTTCTGGTTTCAGTAGGCGGGTCCAATCTCTTCAGTGCAGGAGTCGGCGCATTGTCAAAGGGAAAATTTGCTACTTTTTATGTTTTCAGTCTGAAATGGCGGCAGCGCTACCACAGCGGCTGTTGTCAAAAAAGCACCGGCCTTTCGTCTCTTTGCTTCTACACTCTTTGGTCGAACTACTAATTCAGAGGTTGAGAATGAAGTTTCATGCACCATCAAAGGTTTCGAAAACATGAATCTTGTCAAGACAGAGAGACCTGTCAATCATTTTGTGAAGTCAGATCGGGCTCCGTGTTTTGGATTTGAAATGAAGAGCAACATTTTACAACACTTCCCATAACTCACTTGTGCAGCCCTGTCGGCTAACGTTCGATGTCTTACATAACATATGTTGCATATTTAATGAAGCTGGCCGTGATTGAAAATCAAAGTCTTGAATCGTTTTTTTCAGGGAGAGAGAGCGTCAGCAACAGGCTCGCTGAAGAATCTTAGTTACACCAAACAATGAAATTCCTCTGGTGTCCTCTCATCTTCATCATCGTAATCGTCATCGTCATCATCATCATCATCATCATCGTCATCATCATCATCTTCTCAGCTTTCTCCCGACCCTGATCCGGGTTCAGTTTCCCTCCCGTCAGTCTCCAGAATATTCTCTGTCCTGAAAAGCTACTACTACTCCGTGCAGCCCACTGATCTCAGTTCAGCTCCCACACCGTCTCCGGTCTTGTTGACTGAACAGCAAATTAAAACGGTGAGCCAACTACACATCTGTGGCCAACGGGAAAACTTCCCTCCACTAAAGAAGGCTTTATTGTCCATCTTCCCATTGTCCTACAATCCCCCTGCAACGTCGTACATCACGGTGCAGCTCCGCTAATGAACACCGCTCTCTTAAAAAACAATCTCCACTGCAGAGATTCACTCCTTTAGTCATTTGCAGCATCCATCCTCCTTTTTGCCACGCCCACTCACTTCTACTCTATTAGAAACATCTCGACTACCGTTAGCTCGTTGCCGCTCTGCATTGTGATTGAACGGCTGACTCACGCTAGCGTTTGTACAGCATAAGTGGTAATGACGGGGCTGCGCAGATCATCCCGACAGTAAACAAAGACTCTTTACCCAGGTGTGTCATTATTTCCACAGAAATATTTCCTCTATTTTTTCCCCACCTTCCCCGTCCTCCCTCTCTTCCTCTCGGATGCCTGCTGAACTGAGAATTGTTTGCTGCAAGGACTGCCGCTTCTGTTTGTGCCTGAAGTATTGAAGTCATTAGTTTTGCTTGTGTGTGTGTGTGTGTGTGAGTATAAAAGCCAGTTAGTGGGGTGACTCCAGTGGATCTGTGTGGGTATGAGCACCAACATACAGGCCTCACGGTGTCTATCTGTGTGGGAGAAAATGAAATGGCAGCAGACACAAGTGGGTTTACCTCTAATTCTGTTTGTTTACCCACGAGAACACACATCCCAGAGCGAGCCAGCACTTTGCGAGGAGCGCACCTGCTTTTACTCGCCGCATCCTTTCATCTGTTTTTTGCTGCCGTCCTTCAATCCGCTGCATCCTCTCAAGTCGCCTGCGTTACATTTCACGCAGCCAGCCGGCTGACGATGTGGTCAATGGTCGAGGTCAAGACACCAAAGACACCAAAACTTGAGCCCGATCACACAACACACAAGCCCGGGGTTAGCTTAAAATAGGTCAACATTCAAAAAACACCGGCCTCGCTGACACACTGCTATTGTCTGTGTGACTACCATTGTTATAACGGAAACAGGAAGCCATTAGAAAGGTTCCATTTTGGCTCTGGTTAAGCCTTATGGTCTTTGCATTAGTCTGCGGTCCAGGCGGTTAATTGCTGAACGCACAGGATCGGGTCTGATGGACCCGGCTAATGGCGCCTTTGTGTCCAGCATTGTTGCTGTGTAATGCATAACAGGATACTTGAGTAGTGACCACACATACACACACACACACACAGTCATGAAATCTACAACCCTGCATTCAATTCTTGCAGCGGTCGCTCAATTTAACTCTCCAGTCTGTCATGCGACAACGCAAATTTTTGCATTTTTTTACGCCGGTAATGTGACACTGATGAACCGAGGAGGACAGGAAGTCAGGCGTCACACCTGAACGCAGCTCGCTAGTTTTAATTACAGGTCGATGCAGGCGCTCGAGGAGGGAGCGTGATCAGAGCGAGAGAAGAGACAGTGATTAGAGAGAGGAGCGTAGAGAGTGAAAATCTAAAAAGAAACAGCCAGAGGGAGAAAAAGGGGGCGAAGGGCATTCTTAAAGGGGAAGTGTGAGGAAAGAGGTGCAGCAGGAGGATGTGTGGATGTATAGATGAGAGGGAGAGTAGGAAGGAGGGAGAGAAAGAAATAGAAACAGAGAGAGATGTGGGGGAGGGAGCGCTGAATAAAGAAAGAGCCAGAAGCTGTGAGTGTGATCAAGACTGGAGGAGAGCTGGATGGGTAGAGGGCGTACAACACAGACAGAGATGAAACATTTGGTTCGTTTACAGGCACACAAACAACTTCACTACTGTGGATTCACACATCAAACATAATATGGTTGATTAAGGAAACAACAGGGTTTGCAGGAACCTGATGTCCCCAAAAATAAACTGATGCTGGATGTGAGAGGCTGATATACCGATGTGGATATTCAGGCTGGTATCACACACTCTTCGTAGCTATACCTACAAAAAGTATCATTTGTGTATATCCCATTAACACTTACATAACGTTACGTAAGAATTTTTTTTTCCAACCACAAGTAGTTTTGTTTCCTAAACCTAACCAACCGTTTCACAACGTTAACCACGTAGCATTGTGCGGTTGCAAGCGTGATACGAGGCTGATATGAAACGTATTTTTGGTTAAAAGATATCATTCAGTATATCCCGTGGTTTGGCGAAACGTACAATGCCAACATTTTTTTCTGGTTGACTGGGTTGAATTTGGGGACTGCTGGTTGGCCAAAAAACAGATTTTTTTTGGGATACATTTTAACACTTTTAGACCAAACAAAAAGAAATCAAGTCAATAATCACCAGATAAAATAGGCGATGAAGTGAATCATTAGTTCCAGCTCTACGTATTACTGATCATCTTATTTATCTTTTTCCAACCAATTTGTCAATAAATTAAACTCTAATCAATTTCTATTCTGCAATTTTTATAATCTTTATTGGTTGGAAAATAAACTGATACCAATATATCTATATCATCTGTTTGAAAATGTATTAATGTGTGCAAAACTGCAAGCTAACAGGAAGTAGGGATATATAACAGAATGGAAGGATGTTAAAGACACAAGCTCAGTTACTGTACAGCGTATTAAAGCTGTTTTGCTGCTTTTTCTTTGACATAGCTTCTAGCGATTTCATATTTCAGGGGAGGACATCACTAAGCTGTATAGGTGCCAAGAGGAATTTGAGTAATCCATCGGGGTTAATCGAGTTGTGCTTCTGCGATTACAACCTTAATGCGAGTAAGATAACTCTAAGGGGGTTTTATCTGACAGCTGCAATGTTACCCTGCTGGCTCTAATCAAATTATTAAGAGTTCATGTAAACACAGTGAGTGACGGAGCAAAAAGAAGGAGGGTGGAGGAGGCAGAGTTAGAAAAGTGAAGGCAGAAACAGACGCCCACAAAGCGAGATAGCAGAAAGAGTCAGGTGATTCCTGCCAGCTGTGTGATCTTGAAGAAGCAGAGAGAGTAAAAACCGCTATCAGCTCTGCTCTTCCTGCTCCGCTGTCATCTGCTCTTCACTTGCTGAAAAGACGGCCGGTGAAAAGCCTGAAAGCACTTGGCACACAGCGGGTCCTCCCAAGCCCTCCGACGTGCTCTCCAGACAACAAGTTCACTAGATCTGTGCTTCCACACACGGATAGTATGTGACACATAATCTGCAACATTTCCCTGTAAATAAACGGTCGTGTTTGCAACTTTCTAAACTCTTTGTAAGAATGCAGGGATTCACAATTTAGTTTGGAATAAACAGAGGCAGCATGAACACCTCAACCTCCATCAACAGAAAAGCCCTAATCCTTGGCCCTGTTCAGACCTGGCATTAGCATGTATCCTGAGTGATCCCAACACAAGTGGACAGCTTTAAGTGCGTCTGTTCACACCTGGCATTAGAATGCGTCTCCACATGCATCTCCAGTGACCACTTGTGATCTGATCTCACTTCCCCGCTCTATATGCAAATAAACACGTAGTAAACACACGGCTAATACAGCAGCCGTTGTGACGCAATACTACAGAAATGTCAGTAGTAATATCCCACATATTCGTGAATTCGGGTACATTTTATTAACATCAAAATATAAGGTTATTGTACTGGCCGTCCCTCCGCGCGCCACGCAGGCACCGCTGCATTCGCCAGGCAACAGCCGGGTACAGAGCTTCAGAGAGCCGGGGATGGGTGTCAGCTCCGCGCAAAGCAGCGGAACAAAAACACGACACGTCTCCGACAGTATGATAATAATGCACTTCCTGTTCCCAGTCTGATAGTCTGTATACTATGTAGCCTATAGATAAGATCTATTTTAATAAAATACAGATGTACCGACAGAATACAGCAGAGTACAGAGGCCGTTTCCATGCTGCGAGGCAGACGAGCGCTCGTCTTTTAATTCCAGGGGTCAGCAACCTTTACTATCAAAAGAGACATTTTAGGCAAAGAAAAAAAAAAAAATCTGTCTGGAGCTGCAAAACATTTGAGCATTGTGATGAAGGTAACACAGCTTACAGTCTAAGTATATAGTATATAAGTCTAATGCAGTGAGGGCCCAAGTGCAAATGTACTACGGAGTATTAGTACGGCCACATTGAGGGAAAAACATCTGAGATTTACAGAATAAAGTCATAATATTATGAGAAAAAAAGTCGTAATATTACGAGAATAAAGCCATAACTTTACGAGAAAAAAAGTTGTAATATTACGAGAATAAAGTCATAACTTTACGAGAAAAAAAGTTGTAATATTACGAGAATAAAGTCATACCGTCGTACCATAGACCTACAACAATGACAAATAAAAATGAAAATATAAACAAAAAACAGTTATTCATTTCCATTTTTAAAATACCACAGGGAGCCACTGGAGAGGAGCTAAAGAGCCGCAGGTTGCTGACCCCTGCTCTGTTCACATGAGGAGCTCAGAGACTCCGCGGATCCCAGCTGGACGTAAGATGAGTAGGCGGTCCTTAATGTGGCCCAGGACACATTCGCGTACAGACTGCTAAAAGAATGTGGCCATATGTGGCCCAGACCACCTCTGAATGTGGTCGGAGTGATCTGATCTCAGTGCGTCCTCAAAGCGTCCTGAGTGCGTTCACATCTGTACTTATAGAGCTGTCCACTTGTGATCGGATCACTGAGGACGCGTGTTAATACCAGGTCTGAACAGGGCCTTACAGAGCTTAGAACCAAAGGAGGGAAATGTTGAATGGAAATGTCACAGACAAAATTACAAAATTAGCTGAAAGCTTAAAGCCCCATTTTGGAAATCATGTTATAACAAATCCCCTCTGGGTATACAAGTATAACATATATAAAACTGGAATGTCTCATGAACGCAAAACAACTCATGCAGAAGAATCTCTCTTTTATAGTTACCAGAAATCCTGACGACATCAAAAGCCAAACTATTTTCAAAATGAGCCGATAGAGACTATTTCACTAACTATATCACCGTATTTTACTTGCCTGTCTTCCTTAAGGATCATTAAGTAACAGGTGGCAGAGTCTACGTAGCAGATAAACACACCGAGGCACATTTAACAGTTTCAGCTCTACAGAAGAGGAAGTGTGTGAAACATGCAGCTGCGTGTGAACCCAGGAGTTTTCTGACGGAAGTGATCAGTAATGTGTCGCATGACTTGGCTGGCAGGGGTTTGTTTATATGCCAATGTGAACATACTGCATGGACATTTTAATTATTAGATCGCTCCCTCCCCAGCTATCGCAGCCTTGAGATAAAAAGATTAAAATTTAAAGAACAATGGAGGTCAAAGGTGAAAGCTGCAGCACTTTGACAACAGATAAAGCTTCTCTATTATTATTGCCACGGATGAGAAAGTAAAGGAATGAAACTTAGCAAGAAACAACGACGAGTCAAGAAACCGGAGTGACTAAACATGGTGTCAAGATGTGTTATCAATTAGTTATTAGTTAGTTAGTCAAGTCTGACTTTTAAGTATACAGATAGTGGACCTGCAGTTTGTAGCGGGACAGAGAAATAAGAAATCTCCGCTGCATTGCACGCTCTGAAACTTCTGATAAACATTCAGGGATAAAACCGCTGGTGGAGCCAATTAAAGGCTGGAGGTCTGGACATGTTTAAGTGTTTGGTTTTTAATGGAGCATTATGTTGGCATACAGGAACCGGGTCCTATTAAACAGCCTTACAGCTCTTGATTGTTGATCACGCATGGCGATTATCAGAGTGAACTAACCAAAACAGATCGATCAGTGTTTCACAGGTGGAAACATTTTAAGAAATATTTGGCTTTCCGGAAGCGGATGAAAGAGTGATGAAATGTTCTTCATATTTTTTGTTCTCTAACCCTAACCCCATGTCCTGTGTGAAACCACAAGTCAACGTTGATTTATTTATCACGTAACTGACGTACTTAAGTTATAACCCCGATCTTTTCCTAAACCTAACTAGTTAGTTTTATTGCCTAAACTTAAGGAAGTTGTTTCCTGTGAGGACGTAAGTTTATTTTGAAAAAGACTGTATGCACGTAATGAGCAGAAATTGGCACGTATTGCTGGACATTTGTAGGAAAACGAACAGAAAAGGAGGACTTACTGTTTCCTAAGATATCATACGAACCGTTGTATGATAAATGACGTACGCCACTGTACTATAGAGGTCACCGCCTAACAATAAATATAAATATTTTTTTGGTTGTAATAAGCTGCTTGTTTTGGAAATGAAGTTTATCCTTTCAGCAACATTTTCTTATGATTTTCCAACTTATTGTCCCGTTTGGCTCTGCCAGGCACCTGCAACCCTGTTACTGATTTCACTGACACCTTTTTAGTTCCTGTATGCAGCTCTGAAAAAACTCACATAAAAGTATCTACCAAAGAATCCTCTTCAAATGGTTGACACATGCTGTTAATTAGCATTCATCTAGACTTAACTCTCCGTGTGAAACTGCCTTTGTAATTGTGACTTAATTGCTCCAGTCCAATTTTCTTGTGGCGTTCCCATTAAGTTGTCGACTCGCGTAAGAGTTACTGAAATATGAGTGATCAAGCTCATATTTCAGTTTAAAATATGAGTGATCAAACTCAGCTGTAAGCCTGCATTCATGCCATACAGGCTGGAATTGGCCAGCTGACTACAAGATCCATTTGTTGACTCATGGCACAACTGCGTAGCTCACCTCACACAACCCTGAAAAGCACATTGAGACCTGCACTGCTGACACGCACACTACTAACACATGCACACACCCTCACAAAAACATCCTGTGTTTCCTGACCCCTCGTGCTGCCCAAAGCTCCGTTCGTGTCTCAGGGAGAGTTTTCGAGACCATGTGACAGATTGATCAGCAGTTGCTGTTTTGCACGTGCGACAGCGACGGTGTGCAGTTGGGTCTGGCAGATTTCTGGGGGCCGCGGCGTTGTCCAGACTTGTAACGACTCCGGTGCCAACTGCTATCGCGAGGCCCGTCTCTGCACTCCGCAGCTCACTTATCTGTTACAGGCACAGTTCAGGAGGCGCCGTGCACGCTGGGAATTCAGAGCTGTTGGCTCTGACTTTGTGTGTATTCGTCGAGTCATGCACTCATGCTGCTCAAGCAAATACATGTCCCTTCAAGGAAACCATGGCTCTTTGTGTTATCACCATAACACTGCGCGCCTTCACACCACACCCTCTCCCACGTTCAGACTTGATATTTAGGAAGTTAATTTTAGCAACAGAACAGAAAAGAACAAGGAAGCAAATGAAAAGCAACTCTGTACATAATGTTATGCGGCCACAGAATATAAAAATGACAGGAAATATACCTTCTTAAAACCGAGCTTCTCTCCCTTTCCCACAAACTATGACTCCCCTGTGGCTTAAAATCCTCCTTCAGCCTCTCTGCGACCCGTCTGAGAACAAAAAAGGATGTGTCGTTTTAAAGACATCTGCATGGGAGCTGGCGGTGTTACTTCCAACGGCAACACGACACACCACAGGGCATCTGCTCTTCAATTCGGAGAATCAACGGTGGATCTAAAATCATTTGGCAGGTTTCTGGATATGCACTGACCAACTTCCTGAATGTTTTTAATCAGACTCTGTTCCGTGCAGACGTGAACTATAGGATGCCAAGATATGAAGATGGAGGAAATGCTAATAAATCTCCAAGTGAAGCTGTGTTTGACAGCAACACTGCTCACATTCGTAAGCCTATTTTCTAAGCTGGTTCCAGGAAATAACACATAAAAAGGAGTGGAGAAGAGTTCGGCCGTGTCGATTTGCCCTGTACAACATGAGGAAGATCAGACCCTACCTGTCAGAGCATGCAACACGACTCCTGGTACAGGCTCTTGTAATATCACGCATTGACTACTGCACCTCCCTATACTGGCAGGCATCCCTGCATGCACGTTCAAACCTCTGCAGATGATCCAGAACGCAGCAGCGCGACTGGTCTTCAACTAACCCAAAACAGCACAGGTCACTCCGCTGTTGTTTGCTCACAAAACAGAAACAAAAACGGCTTCTCCCTACCTGAACTCCCTCATCCAGGTCTACACTCCCTCCCGCCCACTATGCTCAGCCAATGAAAGGCGCCCGGTGCTCACATCACAACAGGGCCCTAGCTAGACTCGTCTCCTCTGTAGGCCCCCGCTGGTGGAATGAGTTACCGAACTCCATTCGCTCGGCAGAGTCCCTTTCCACCTTTAAGAAAAAGCTAAAGACCCAGCTCTTTCATCAAAACCTCCGCACTTAATGACACTGATGCTATTGATGATGTTGATGATGATGATATTGAGGATGTTGTTGATGTTGATTAGGATATTCATGATGATGATGATGATGTTGATGTTGATGGCATTGTTGATAGGCTTGTCGCGGTAGTCGGTGTTAACAGTGTTACACGGTGGTTGGGCACACACTGATTACATTACGTACCCACTGTCGTTTTTTTTTACAGAAATAAAACCCATTTAGTTCATTTTGGCATATCAGCGGCGTGTTATCAATAGATAGTCGGACGACGGACGCTACAAACTGAAAGTGAATGCATCAGCTCTATACGGAGTCTCAGCACAGAGTAGCAGGAGTCAGATTTCACACACACAGGACGAGAGAGAGTTGACAGACCGAGAGATGGCGGAGGATTTGTTGTCAAAGCGAAAAGCAAAAGCGCCTCTTTGGCAATATTTCAGCTTTAAACCCAATGCTATAAGGGAACCATAACGTTAATGAGGTAATCGCCGCGGGGAGGACGGAGCGGTCACAGCCGGTGTGCACGGCGCAGCGGCGCCAGGTAACGTTAGACCCCCTGGAGAGGCCAGACACACCGCCACCCGACGATAAAGATCAAAGTAAGCGCGCTACACATATTGACCGTCATATTTTCTTGTAAAATGTCCGGTGTAATCTGTAACACCGGTGTTGTCATAAGTTTATTAACTGGTGGGAAAATTTCCTCACTGTCACATCCCTAGCTGTTGATGTGGTTAATGATGATGATGATGATGACGACAAAAAAAGAATCTGCTTCTATCCACCCTGTGCATTGCCTCTGTGCACTGCCTGTCGGCACCTGCATCCGATCGGACTTGAAGCTGTTGTTGGCACTTACTCATGTTGTTCCCTCCTATCTAGATCCCTGCTTGTGTTGTACGAACCCTCAGATGTAAGTTTCTTTGGACAAAAGTGTCTGCTAAATTAAATTGTAGAATTGTAGAGGCAAAGATCTTGCAACAGCACAGCGCTGGTACAATTCAAGTGCCACTTAGGATGACGCCTCAGATCTGCTTCCTGCAGTGTTGCCATAGAAGCCCTCACATCAATTTCCTATTTTAGCAGATTTGGGCTTCACAGCGTTCACCTGGTGGAGGACAGGCCGTCCCCGAGGTAGAGCTGTGCAGGTCTCACTGAGTATTTTACAGTTAGTGCAGGATGGGGCTACTGTGGGTGAAGGGCTAGTTAATTGCAAAACTGCTCTGAAAAAAAGAGAAGGCTGCTGTCCTTGACCTCAGTGCTGTTATATAATAACCCACAAGGCTGCAGAGAGACGGGGTGTGACAGGGGAGGCAGATAATTACTGCAACTGCACGATTTCAGACTAAATTATCAGCTGAACATACTGTCAATGCATTAATTTTCTTTTAAGCAAAAAGTACATTTTGTACAACGTCTTATAGCAATACTGTTACTGAAAAAAAAGAGAAAATGTGGAAAGATATGGAAATAAAACTGTAAAACACAGCGTAGTGCAGGCTGAGTGCTACACATCTCCAGACCAGAGGATCTCTATTATTCTCTTGGCCGACAGAGAGGTCACGGCGGCTGCGGTCTGTCGCGTCAGAGCTCCTTCAGTCTGAGATAGCGGCATTACAGCAATAAGACCGCTGAAGGAGAGCGGGAGAGACAGACTGACTGATACACTTTTAAAGGTTTTCAGCTGCCAGCTCAGAGACTGCAGTCTGGAAATGCTTCAATTAAAGAGTGTCAGGGAGACTTTCTCTACTACTGACCCTCTCCGCCATTTCTCATGTCAAAGGCCTGGTTCACCCACAAAAAAAGCTTTTTCTCTCTTGCTGCTAGTGGCATTGAAATACTGTAGTTTGGTTTTATTTGACCGTGAGGCATCGGTCTCTGAGATGTCTGCTGTCACGTGGAAATTTTAATTTAAAGCAGCATTCATTTTTTTTTTTTTTATTCTAAGTCGTGTTTCTGCCCAACTGCTGAATCTTTATTCGTCTTTTAGCTCCGTTTTTGGTCTCAACCTACTCTTGAAGGATATATATCTACCTTTTTAGCTCCTAAATGTTCCAATATGTTCACCAGATATAGTCCCTTACTTTGTCTGTGTTCCGTTTGGTGCCAGGCAGGCAGCGTACGGTGGGTTTATCATAGCTTTTGCTGCTGGAAAGAAGGTTGATGAGAAGCAGTAAAGTGAAACTAAACAATAAGGTTGTAGGCCTTTGTCTTTGTCAAAACAAGACATTCGATTAATCGACAATGAAAATAATCGTTAGTTGCAGCCCTATAAGAGTTACAACTCTGTTGGTTTGCCTCTACGAGTGACCCCTTTCACATCACACACAGTCTTTTGATCCATTGTTAACTTAAAAAAAATATATGCATTGGTGCAGATTTCAAAAACTGAAAAGCAACATGCCTTCCCAGAAGCAAAATCCAGGTAACTATAAAAAAAAAGAAAAAAGAAATAAATAAATGAAAAAATGAAGGAAAAAAAAGAAAAAATGTTCACAGTCTGCATGTGTTGCTATATGTGAGCACCACAAATATACTTTTTACCAGATCTTTGCATTTTATAATATTTGAAAGGAGGCAGAAATCTCAAACAAATATCTCAAAACATGTGCAAATAAAACCCAAACTAAATTGTAGATACCACCAGAGGTAAGGAGAAAATATGTTTTTGTTAATATGGGTGAACAGACCTTATAATAGTCAAAATAGTGTACAATATAGATGTGTGAATCATTCATGTGTTCATGTTGGATGACTTGTCAGTAGCTGCTCAAGCACAACAACAAACATTCAATCACTGTAGCTCATGTTTCCTCGCCAGTGGTGTCCAACACATTGACCATTTGGCAGCTAACCGGCTTTAGCATCTCAAGTGCCCTTATCCCTGCCGACCCTTCTTCCCTTTCGACAGCACAGGCCTCACCTACACTCGCAGCGCTAACTGGAAAGGTCAGGAATGTGGAGGAAAGAGAAAAAAAAAAAAAAAGGGGGGGAGAAAAAAGAAAAAAAGAAAAGGAAAATGTCAGGCACCCGGAGCTACTTGTCAGCAGGGCGTATGTTTGAGAGTGGAGGCGGCCTGCTAGCATGTCCGATCCCTCTGAGAGTTGGGTAAATAACCCTGGGCTGTTTGCAGCGCTCCCTCTCCTGCTATAGCGCTCATGCTAATCTGCACACGGACTTGCACACGCACACAAATAAAACCCATCAACACTATTTTCAATCTTCCCCTCGCTGACACCTCATTGTCATTCTTCTTCTTCATCTTCCTTTAAAAACAGAAAGTTTTTTTTGACATCTTAAAGCTCCCGCAGCTTCAGATTGCACTCCGAGCTCCTACCTTTCTGCACAGCCACACGCTCAGAACTCCTTGGCAAAGCATTACAGCACATCGACATGACGCATTATTCATTATTCTAATGAGAAATCACCAGAGGCGACTACATGGCATCAAACTACAAATGGCTTCAGGCAGTAAAGCACAATAATAGGTGTACAATACATTTTGATTACCACTGCAGCATGTTGTTTGTATCGGAGACATAGAATCATGATTAAATGAGGGAAGGAAATTAGATTCGTACAGTTCAGTAATGAATTTGACGCCATGCAACAGATCATTTTGTTGTGTAAAATGAGCAAGTAGCTACAGAGTCATAAATCAGTCCGATCAGATCCATTTGTTACATTTCCACTGTTACTCAAGATCTCTAAATGAACCTGAATTTATAAAAGAAACAACTCGACACAACTCTTTCTGTCAAAAGTCAATGTAATCTGTGCATTGTCTGTTGAGTTGCACCTAAACAACCAGTCATGTAGCCTCAGGGCACCTGCTGTTTGTTGAGTTTACACAGGCTATAAAAAGCACTGAGACAAACTGAAATAGCGTTGCTGTGTTCTTCTTAATCAGCTCCAACACACAGCAGTAGTTTGAGGACTTACAAGTCACACATTGGGAAAAAACATCTTACAATAAGGTCTGTAGTTATTTAATCATATCATGTGATGGAGTTTGCTCAGTTGTCAAAAAATTGTTTCTGAACAGTTTAAGGTCTTATCATCTGATCTATGTTGACTTGAAAGATGAAGTTCAAAGTTCATTCTTTATCTTGAACCGGCACCTCTACATTTTTACTCTTCGGCGTACCGTGACTTCTTCTTACTCTTCTCTGCTCTCTCCATATCAGGTTCTCTAGGAGATTCATAACGGAGCGGCGGCAGCGTATTTGCACCGCGCATCATAAGCCGTATGAACATAACAACTATGTGGGCTTGTTCACGTCACAAATATAATTCATGAAATAATATTTAAAACAATTTCTGAATCTGTTCTGTTATGGCAAACATTTCCAGATGAATTAACTGTTCAGGCTGTGATAAATAATAAAATAATCATTTAACATAATAAATATGCTCCAAAATGATGTAAATTTCAGCGTTTTAAGTCAAAAACCTTCAAATGTTCTTTGGGGATCTAATACCTAATATATCCTAGTATATTTTATTCGGTGTATAAATTCAGACCTACTATAGGCTACAAATAACACAGGAGCATCCTGACTGGGACCCTACTATAGGCTACAATAACACAGGAAAGCATGTTAACTATTAACACTAAACACATCATCTTAATCTCTATAATGTGGATATTATTGGAGTATTATAGGCCAACTATAGAAGATGCATAGCCCAAGTATAATAATAGCAATACAACCACAGCTGATTATGACTGACACAGTATAACATGATTAAAGAAATAATGAATAAATAGGAATAAGTCACAACAGGTTGCTAATAGCGGCCGACACACACGCCAACATGTGAATAAGGGAGTACTGGCGGTTATTTTTGCCACTTCAAGCACTCACTACAACCACTTAAGATCACCTTCATGGTTAAAAGAATCCAACATGGACAGTCGGTAGGAGAGGGGACTTAAACTACGGTTTGAATCCACCCTGACCTCCTCTAGAGGGTCTGTGGCAGGACAACATCAAACTATTGAATCTGATGGAGGACAGTCATCATTCACTCGACCACGAGAGATCACTGGTCAGTAATCCTGACCCTAAACTAAAGGTCACTTAAAAGGTAATTTAAAGCGGAAATTCAAAGCTAAACTAAACTCGACCTTGAGGTGAGATTGTTATATCAACTATCATGTTCAGCGTCTGAACAAACAACCAATGCTGTCTCTGAAATTCTCTGAAATTAATCTCCAGCATATCACAGAGGTCACAGCGGTGTGCTTTGGTTGATTGGAGGCAAAATGGAGCATTTTAAAAATGTAAATAATCTGACTTCATTTCCAGTGCATTTTTTCTGCTTTAACGGAGAGATTGGAAGAGCAGAGAGAGGTCATCTAAACTAACGTGATGATGAAACCACAGAATCTCCCCTCTGAACCTTCCCCCATGCTCCATCACAGAGAGGAATACCATCCCACATTCATCTCCTCTCAGGGGAACATACATGTTAGTACTCAGGGAAGACAAATGAATAGACACAAATACAATCTTGTACGCAATTTTGTGTTATTCGTTTCAGGTTTTCATTACAGTTAGACTCACTAATGTGCACGACCTCAGCTACGTGAAGTGAAACCCTGCACTCTTAGGTCCCCACACGAGTAGTTTGTCTATCAGCGACTTTAACTTTACATGTGCCATAAAAAAAAGACACCACAGGCAAATGCCGCTGATAGAGAGCTCCAGCACAGCGTGAAGACGCTTCATCGTTAGTCGGCTGTTTCATTCGCTGTGGTGCAGAACCACAGCAAAAACATCTATCCAAGCAGCCCTGCTCACCACAGGATGCCATAAAGAATATTACACCCAAATGTCCTGCAGAATGCAAAGAGAGAGAGAGATTTGGGTGTGTTTACATATGGAGCTTTGCTCAGCAGTGACTGAACTTGCATGTAAATCATCTCCAGGACAGCAGCACAGTGACTTTGATGGCCACATATATACAAATATTATAAGATAAGATATTCCTTTATTAGTCCCACAGAGGCTTTGATGGACTCATATATATACATATTATGTAAACTTCAACAAGACACCTACTGTTGGGCTTGAATTATTATTTAATTATTCATTTCTACAGAACACTGGACGTTTCTTCCCTCAGGCCGTCACTCTAATGAACAGTTAGATCAGTCATACACTGTCAATAACACCAAAATATCCACTGCTGCTGTTATAGATTATAATTCTTACAGTCTTTAATGCACAATTTTGTTTATATGTACATACCATCTGTTATTGTCATTATTGTCATATACTATGTTATATACGGTAGTTGAATGTGCTTGCGCATGTACTGTGGGAAGTGTCGGAAGTAGCTGAAACGATCCACTTGTAACTCAACGGCTGTCTGACGGTGTTCATTAAAAGTCAGGAAAGTTAAATAAAGCCTCCATCGTAATTATTTACATGGTGTCAGAAGTGAACAGCGAGAGGAGACATGGCTAAATTCAATCCCCCCAACGAACTTTTGCTTCGACAAACCAAATGAGTGGCCGGATTGGAAGCAGGTGAGGTGCAAAATAGCCACAAAGCTAGACAAAGTGTTTGCAAGTTAACTGCCTGATTTACGCTATGGGTATGAGAAGCGAGTCGGAGAATATACTACCGATCGTTCGCACTCACCGAAGAGGAACATAGAAATGATTTTGATCGGGTGCTTGTAAAGTTTGATGAGTACTTTGTACCGAGAAGGAATGTAATACACGAACGGGCATGTTTCCATCGGCGTGTGCAAAGAGCGGGAGAGAAAGCTGAGACTTTTTATCGGGACTTTGTATGAACTGTCGGAGCATTGTGACTTCGGCAGGAGCAGAGAGGAGAATATCCGCGATCGAGTTGTCGTTGGAATACTCGACAAAGATGTCGAACGAAAGTTGCAGCTAATGTAGAACCTGACGCTAGCGCTGACCGTGGAGACGGTCAGGCAGTCTGCAAAGGTTGCTTCGCAAGTTTGCATGCAAGGAGAGGCAACAGGGATGATACATAAAGTCACTCACAAGCGCGGAAAGTACACCAAACCGCACAGTACAAGCGTATATAACATAGTATATGGCAATTATAAATCCTACTCACTACAGTATATAGTCATTTTTACTTGTACAGTACATAATCATGCAGTCCATGTCAATTCGGTATTTATTTCTCTGCACTATTTGTATTGTTTACAACTTACAGAACACTTTTATTTTATTGTTGGTCATTGGTGCTTTTTATATGTATTTATATAATATTTATACTGTATATACCAACGCATTCTCACTCCCAACTCGTCTAATATCGCCGCTCGGTCGGTGCCCTTCGGCATCGGAGACCGACACACAGGGAACCCCTCTTACGTTACTTTTGGAATGACCAGGGACGGCATGTCAACATACGCTCGTTACATGCATCCTTTCAAAATAAACTTCCGTTTTCACAGGAAGTTAGTTTTAGGCAATACAACCACTTAGTTAGGGTTAGGAAACGGTCGTGGTTGGCGTTAACTTCCCTGACTAACGACTAACAACTCACTTTGACTTTGATTACATTAATCATGCCTATTACTCAATTAATCCCCAACAAAAACACAAAAGTATGGCTAACTCTTGCGTAAGGCCATGTATTAGGTAGGGGTATAAATCACAAGTTTCATCACGATACAATATTTTACAGATTCTTTGGACAACGATACGATATTTGCTGATATCACAAAGTCGGGATACGATTTCGATCTTACTCAATTCAGGGGTCTGCGATTGATGTGAGGCAATATTATATTCCGATATTTTGGCAATTTTTATTACTGGGCTCTTCCAGGCATTTAAAAAAACAGTCTAAAAAATAGTATTAAAATAATATAAGTAGTTAATAAAATAGACCTGTTGTGCCAAATCTCTCATGAGCAAATGTTTGATTTATCATTTAAGAATTTCTAAATATAGATGCATCCTAATGATGACGATATGTGTCGATGTTTTCTCTTTGCATCGATGATATTGGATCGTTCATCATTGAATCGATACATCGATCCAGATCGATGTATCGTTACACCCCTAGTATTAGACGCTGCTCTAAGTTATTTATACAAATAAACTTTTTCTATAAATCTGTAGACTTCAGGTTGTCACAGAAGAAATTAATCTGAAGCCACACAGGCCACTTCAACCGGGATATAAGAATAATGACCTGTCCCTCCCGTCTACCTGTTTTGTTGAGGTAAATAAAGGCCTCCTCGGCTGATATGTGCAGGCAGTCACACGGACACTAACAGGACCGACACCGGAACAAATAAGAGATTTTTTTTTCCTCTCCACAAAAATCGAAGAATTAGCAAATGAGCACCTGTCCCATCGGGCCGCTCCGTCTCTCTGGAGGGAAATGTGAGAGGAGGGAGAGGCGACTGGCAGCTCATTAAACTCTGGAAGACAACCTGTTAATGATGCGAGCGGTGGGCGAGCGCGACACTCAGCTAGCACCTTACCCCTGCTATTAGACGTTACAGGATGACAGAAAGGAGCACCCACAAACACACACAGGCAAATACACAAAGACAGGCAGAAGATGCACATTACCATGTTGTGTGCCCCGGGCACGCATATACTGCATAATTCCCATAAAGCAACGGGGTCTAATCAGCAGCATCTGTCCGCCCCTCCTCATCTCGACTCTTCAGCGTTCAATCAGCCACGCTATACACGCTAACACACGCACGCCACAATTACAGAGGGCCTATTAGTGGTGTTAAGCCTCCCTTCTTGTGATGGAAGGATGGAGAGAGCGGGCTAACATTTGCATGTGTTGGCCTCCCTCTGAGTGCTGCTTTGCATCGGGTGTGCAGCTGGGACTGGGCCCTGAACAATCAGTGTCTTTAATGAACTGAGGATTTCTGCACAAGTTCTGGGAACTGCTTTTCATATTGTGCTAGTGCAGCGCCCGTTCAGCCGGTTGCTCGGCCTCCGGCGTTGCTGCTTGCAGCGTTCTTGAGAACCGCTCATCCAAACAACTCCACACTGAGCGTTTTTGGGTCCTGAGCAAAACACCTGCCAAGGTCAATCAGAAACTCAAAGGACAGACACGCTGTAAAATATGATAGCCCCATTAAGGTATGTGAACTTATTTCTTCTCTTTAACTCCACTGGTCATTACGTGAAGTTTATATGTTTTCAAATTTAAACTTAAAGATAGGGTCAACGATGTTGGAAAGCTACCATAATTTGAAAGTAGCATTGCCTCAGGAGCTCCGTCTAAATCCCCCCCCGCCCCCATACATGCACGAGCACCGCCGCATCGTAACTACTTCACAGACACAGAGCGGAGAGAGGACCTCAACTCAACAACGCTACCTCATGACAAGTAACCACGGCAGTGCTACTGCAGGGATGAGTTTTCTCTTCCATTCTCCAGTAATCTTGCGGTGGCGACGCGCTTTGAGTTCAGGCTGGTGCACGCCAAGGGTAGAGTACGAGCAGAGAGGCAGGGAGGCATCTGATTGGTTCTTTCCAAGCGGACCTCGAGGCAATGATTGGTAGATGTTTTTACAGGATTACAGCAGCTACAGATGACGGCTCTTTTTCCGGTCCTTTTCCAGAGCTCATCAGTAATGGATCGCTGTCGGGGTGTAAAGACCATTTCAACCAATATAGCAAATAGTGTATACTGGAGAACATCGTCAACCCTGCCTTTAACTCATGACTGCAAGTTCTAAGTTTAAAAAAAAAAAAGTCGAGTGCAACTTGTCGGCCAAGACAAAGGCGACGTGAGGCGAAGCAACAGTCGACCTTCATCGCCGCTAGTTCTCTGATGTCGGCTTGGTGCGTCAGGGCCTTAATCCGTAACTCAAGTCTCAATATATAGAGGGATATTTTTTAAACTTTTCCTCTCAGTGCAGACATTTCTAAATCATATTACATCAATGCTGAGGGGAGATTGTCTCTGCACAACGCCAGCACATTCGTCGTGCAGGGCGATGAAGGGAATTCTTATTAAAACTTAAACATCAACGTTTTGTCCTCCAGGATTTGAGTTTTTCATTTAACAGAAAAAAAACAACTGAAGAACCATCCATCAGCTCGAGCTACAAACCAAACACCTGCTTCCAACTGTAGGACTATTCTTAGACATTTTAATATTAAGACTTGTTTCTCCCTTTTTTCTTCTGTAGGCCATCTGTAGCCCATCTGTTTCAAAGCCACTTTCTCTGCCTGGAGGTTTGTCTCATTAACAGAAGCTATCTAAAGCATTAAAGACTAGTATTGAAAACTATAAAACACCCTGGAAAACTGTGTTTTGACCCAGTGGTTTGCACCCTGCAGCCTCCACCTCGGTGATAAAAGATAATCTGAAAGGCAGTGAGATGAAAGAAAATACATAAATCTAAGACACACAATTAATTATGTATTTTTAGACCTTGAAGATATTCAAATTAAACGATCTGAGAAGAAGAAATACCTTCTCTCGTTGACCAGCTCGCTGACCGAAACTTCTCACTAGAAAAGGCTGTGAACCCCGGCTCTAAACCGCAGCAACTCTCCTCTCCGACACCAAACTTGCTGCAAAGTTTCACCACTAAAATGCTCCAGCAGCCCTCCACTTCACTGCTCATTCAATTTCCTGCTCTTTGCATTGCTTACATTTTACATTTTTTGGCATCGGGTGCAGAATAAGCTTCATTTCCTGGATCACTTCTGTTTCAATCAACCAACTGTAAAACAAGAGCAGCTCTGCTACCCCGGCAACAGAAAAAAGTAAAACTAAACTCATCTGACCTTAAAGGCATCATGGCAGAAAGTGAGGAGAGAGGAAGAAGGTGGGTTTCCTTAATGAGAGTAATTAGTGCGAGCAGAGGAGGACAATGTAGGAGACAGGATGTGATTCAGTGAGGTTATTCTTAACGTGATGAGTTTTCAGCCCACAGCGACGCACACTCTGAAAGAAGGTGAGAAGGTCATCCTGCCACCATTGTGAACGTTAATGTGTCCCATTCATGCATGCGTTGTTGTGCGAGTGCGTATTGTATCTTTGATTTGCCGTAAATTAAGTTCCCTGTTAAGGACAAAGAAAGTCTTGAACCAAAAAAAAAACAGAAAAACAAATTCCTGAATTAAGCCGACAATGGAGAAGCAGACCGTCCCTCCAGTTAAACGGAGGTACAATTTGAACACAAACGCAGCAGCTGAATGCTCAAATAGATAAATTGGATCATTTAGACGCACAAACAGCCTCTCTATTTACTGACAAAATGCTGCATTGTGTCCCTGAAACAGTGAGAGGTACAGAGCAGTAGGGGAGCTTTTCTCTAACTTCGTGCCTCGTCAATGAGTCTCTAAGAGCAGATTATGGACGTTGAAATGTGCACACACACACATCACTGTGAGCACACAAACACACACTTGTTTCTCGAAAATAAATAGGAATAGCATGCCATGCATTGTTAAAAAGAAAGAGCAGTTTTCAACACTATTCATACAGTCTCTCCGTATCAACATGCAGCACAGTACGAAAGCACCAAAGCTTCCAAAAAATAACATGTCTCTACATCATTCTACCAAAACAGCGTCAGTTTTTAAACACACAAAAATACTACAACTTCTTCCGATACCGATACCAGTATCAGAAATGGCTCCCATACAGCCTAAAATGCTGGATCGGGTATCGGTGGGTACAAGGGTCTTTGCACCGATCCGATTTCACGCTATCATCGGCTCATTTACGCGACACAGGAACAACAATAACACGTTTTACTCGCTACACGATTCGTACATCCTGCCGGATCGGTACTGCTCGTGTGCAAATCTCTACAGAGATGAGAGAGAAACAACATAAGCAAGCAACTCCTTTATTACTGTTTGCATACTGTTTTTTTTGCAAATTTATTGTATTATTTAATTGTTGTTGTTGTTGTTGGTCAGCACTTGTAGCTACATGTAGGATGTGACGGAAGGTCTTTGTGGAGTTTTACCCAAAGTTGAACATTTTAAATTTTTCTCTGATGACCAGAAGAAAAAAAAAAACACCATACGTGCAGCGTTGAGCACAGAATAGACGCTCAGCACCTCGTCACGCTGCTGCCGTTTGTAGCAGAGTGTAAAAATGCGGTGCTCCCATTGCAAACATTTTTTTTTAAAAAGTGAACAGGTTGTGGCTGTTGGCTTGTCAATATTGCGGTTATTGTGACAGCCTTAAATGCAACCTGCAGCTAACAGCCAACGTTAACTAGCTGACACTGTAGCGTTATCAGGGAACATTTTTATCATCGCCGGACGACAGGACGACATTAGTCTCGAGCCCTGATCTTCAGTACCTACCTGACGAACGAATAACGCTACCATCACGATTTCAGAATTTTGGTACCCAAGTATCGGTTCTCGTAACATCCTTAATCCTCTATGGACCAAAAATATAATCAGCTAATTACTGTATATTTATTTAACCTTTGTTCCATTAAAAAAACTTCTGGTTTTGGTGGTTTGACGGTTCACGCAACATTATCGCAGCTACATGATTCATTAAAAACCTCCATGTTCATATAAAAGCAGTTGTATAATAATATAACTTTCTTTCTACAGCCTTCCATCACAATCCAACACTGGTGAAAAAACACTGACGGCAGATTGGCAGTAATGGCAGGAAACCTGCAGGGAGGCAGCGTGACACTGTAGAGTCAGTCTGAGAGGAGGAGGAAGAGGAGGAGGAGAAGGAGACAAAAATAGGTAGAGAGGCAGGGGGTGAAATCAAATGAGAAAATAAGGGAGGAAACTGTGTGCGACTGTGTGTGTTACAATAAAGTGATAAACTACAGACGAGACAAGTGACCTTGTGATGATAAGCACAACCTTGACAACACAGAAGGTCTACAAATCAAGTCGCCCTCAACACCACACCTTAACACCACACCAGTCCCTCTGAAGCAGCTCAACATCCAGCAGCTGATGACGATGTGGTCATCAAATGAAAACATCACCACAGACTCTCTGCATGTTCGGGAGACGTTCAACGTTTAAAGAGCTCATCTGCGATATCTTTTCAGGGCGACATCTTTGCTGTGGTGTTTTCAAAACACAATTTCATCACCTGTCAATCATACTTTGCGGGCGGTGCTGTACTGGGAAACATTTTTACTTTAGATTTCTGTTTTTGAAAAAAACAAACTCATAAAATCCACAATTGAAGAGTTGTAAAACAGATTTTTATATGAAAGGGGCACAAAAGGCTCAATTAGTCATAACTATTAAAAAAAAGATTCTACATGCTCAACATGACCAAAGTAACATTTAGGTGAAGGTTACTAAACAAGGACTTGAGGAAATGTTATTGAGGGAAGGTGGGGCAGGAGCGTGTTGAGAAAAAGAAAACAGGAAGTGAGCTCCTGATAACCATTCAGTCTGTCTACTACTCTATTTTATATATTTTATAAAGTCCCTGTTTTTATAGTATTTTTTTCAAAGTAATTTTCTTCTATACAGCTTTTATTTTAATTCAGATGTATTGTACATATTTTATAGTAATTATTGTAGTTTTATTGCAATTTTCTTCTACACAGTTTTAATTTTAATTCAGATATATTGCACATATTTTATAGTATTTATTCATATTTTTATTGTAATTTTCTTCTATAGAGCTTTCATTTGATTCAGATATATTGTACATCATTTTATAGTATTTTTTCATATTTTTATTGTAATTTTCTTCTATACAGCTTTCATTTGATTCAGATATATTGTACATCATTTTATAGTATTTTTTTCATATTCTATTGTAATTTTCTTCTATACAGCTTTTTTTTTAATTTAGATGTATTGCACATATTTTTATAATATTTTCTTTCAATTTCCTTAGTGTAATTTTCTTCTATAGAGCTTTCATTTAATTCAGATATATTGTACATCATTTTATAGTATTTTTTCACATTTTATTGTAATATTTTTATAGTATTTGTTCATATTTTTACCGTAATTTTCTTCTATTCTATATTTCGTTTTTTTTATTTTGTTCTTACTTTTCATAGAATTATCTCTTACTACATTTTGCACGAATACAACAAAGCAAATTACTTGTACGTGAAACCTTTTTTGGTAATATATGGATTTTGTTTCTGATTCAGTTTTATAATGCAGGGCAGAGAAGGTGCAGATATGAATCCTTATCTATAATCTTTCTGGGTTTTTTTTGTTCTGAAGCAAAGTAAAGGTTATTTTTCTTTAATTTGAAACCTCAGTGAAGTTTTCTTCAACAATAGAAGGAAGGTGGAAGTTACAACAGACCGTCAGATCTTTTTATTTGTATGCATTATGCATCGAAAGCCATCCATTTCCCAGGCGAACTGAGCACATGGTGATTATGTGTGTGTCATTTATTTGTGCTGACGCAGCCAGCATAAACACCTCTACCTGTCTGCAGGCTTTTATCTCCTGCTGGCTGATTTGAATTCAAGTGTTACTGCGTGCGATGGATCCACTGATTGTAAATACTGTACTGTATATGAGATAGGAGCGAGAGCAAAGAGGGAGCTTGTGTTTTTGTGTGACACAGATATAGAAGTGTCAGAGCATATGTGTGTGTGAGAGAAGACAGATCTAACAGCATGTGTGTACACAAGAGACAGCCAACAGTGTGTGTGTGTGTGTGTGTGTGTGTGTGTGTGTGTGTGTGTGTGTACAGCCCTCAGTGTGAGTTTTATCACATCTCAACTTTCTCTTTTGCCATCAGTGCAGCTCTGAACAACTCAATATGCCCGTCTCTGCTCGCAATCATCAAATGAGAGCTTCACGTTTGCACTTGCAGGTCTTAGAGCGGAGATCAGCTCCGAGCAATTATTCACAATATGGTTGTAACCTCATAACAGTTCGTATGATACATACTTGCCAACCCTCCTGATTTTCCCAGGAGACTCCCGTTTTTCATCGCCCTCTCCTGGTTTCCTCCTAGAGTCACAATTCTCTCCTATTTATTTTCACAGGTTTCTTAATTTTTCGTGTGTTTTCCTACGCATGTCCAGCAACACGTCAATTTACGCTCGTGACATGCATACAGCCTTTTCAAAATAAACTTCCGTCTTCACAGGAAACAACTTGGTTAGGTTCAGGAAAAGATGGTGGTTTGGGTTAATGTAACTCCAGAAGTGGCGTTGCTTAAGCACAGGTGTTTGGCTTCTTGTATTCATTCACTGTCTAACCTGACTAACAACAATCCAAACTGTCACACTGTCAAAGCTTTCTGGGTGGAGCTTACATTATGTTCTATTGATGCAATAATTACTGTAATTAGTCTGTAAACCAATTTGATACAGGATGCTTGGTTTGGGTTTATATTGTGATTACAACATGTACTTCACAGATCCAAACATACCGAGCGTCATGTGGAAACATGACCCGTGACTGCAGGATAATCATTCTGCAAACACAGCTGATCAAACCAGCAGAAGCTAATAACTACAAGTTGGGTGGCCATTAATAAGCTATTAAACAATAATATAAAGATCAGGAACAAATCTGTATGAAAGAACTTTTTCATCCTCGGGTTCAGGACAGGACAGGATATTGATATTTGTTTTACATTATTATTGATTAACACGACTAATAGTCTACAGCCATGCAGGCGTCTCTGTGAGGCGTTTAGCTCAAAGCACCCCTTTGCCTAATGCAGAGGTCTGCAACCTGCGGCTCCGGAGCCACATGGTGCTCTTTAACCCCTCTCCAGTGGCTCCCTGTGGATTTTTAAAAATGGAAATGAATAACTGTTCTTTGTTTACATTTTCATTTGTATTTATCATTGTTGTAGGTCTAATGTACGACGGAGTATAGGGCCACATTGAGGAACAAATAAATAAATCTGAGATTTCGAGAATAAAGTCATAGGTTTACGAGAATAATAATATATATTATAATATTATAAAGTAGTAATTTTACGTGTTATTTTATTTTTTCTCATAAAGTTATGACTTTATTCTCGTAATATTACTTTTTTCTTAAGTTATGACTTTATTCTCGTTATATTACGACTTTTTTCTCGTAATATTATGACTTTATTCTGGAAATCTCAGAGTTTTTTCCCCTCAATGTGGCCCTAATACTCCATAATACATTTGCTCTTTGGCCCTCACTGCATTAGACAGATTTTTTTTTTTTGTCTAAAATGGCTCTTTTGATAGGGTTGCTGACCCCTGGCCTAACGTCTGCATGCTAACGAGACTAAGACTGCCTGAAACGCGACGATTAAGAAAATTAATTTTAATTTAGGGATGGTTAATGAAACCCGGTATTAAACGGGGCCGTGGGGTTAAAGAGCGTAACGTTAGTATTCAGTTATGTGTCCGGGAGTTTATTGTAAAGGGTGGAACGGAAGGAGTGAAGCGGTGATGCGCTGTTGTTGACAAGGTCTTGCCGTCTTGGTGCAGACTACGGAGCCTCTGTGTTGTTAAGTATAACCCTCGGCTACACGAGCTAAAACAAAAGCAGTCTGTATGTAGTCTAACTGTTTAGCTTAGTTTGCCACGTGTCTTAAAATTCTGATGTCCGGCTAAATATGATTTATTTTATTAACATTTTTAGATTTGTTTCCAGTGAGATATTAATGAGTTTACATGGTGACTTTGTAAACATTACTGTTGCTGCTTTAGAAAAAACATTTAGCCTAGTTATATTTTAAATATTCAATTTAAAGACAACCAGGCTGACATATGTATAGCTAATATGCACACTTCAATATTTGTTTATTTATCGCAAGTCATATAGTCATCGCAATATTGACCAGTGATATCGCACATTGCATATTTTCCTATCGTGCAGACCTACTTCTCATTATGTGTGCGTGTGTGTGTGTGAGAGTGTGTGTGTGTGTGTTTGTGTGTGTGTGTGTGTGTGTGTGTGTGTGTGTTGGCTCGCCACTCTGTCTCCAAGATAGTGCTGTTGGAACACAATGAAGCCCATTCAATCCTGCAGCCACCTCCTGTCTCTAGAATAGTGCTGCATCACAGCTCCTGCTGGGGTGTGTGTGTGTGTGTATGAGTCCAACA
>CAKAKR010067144.1:1965-20481 GCA_916700685.1 Adelosebastes latens | reverse complement strand
CACACACACACACACACACACACACACACACACGCACACACACACTCACACATAATCCTCAATAAGGCCATCTTTGAATTATAATTACATTGATGTAATACCATCGTGAGCAAATGTGACGACAGGATGGCGTGTCAGCCTGTGAATTATAGGAACTATACAGACCTTTATCGTGTAATGTCAGCGCACCGCGCCGTGCCGCGGCGTGCTTTATGAAAGCTGCTCATGTTAAACTCACGCAGGGCAACCTAATGGCCCTTAAAGCGCATCAGTGACGGATAATAATACATAATTTCATATATTAAAAAACACAATATAGATATGAAAACATGCCGAGCTGCGCTTTAAGAGCTGTAATCCGACCATGACAGCATGATGTGTGGTTTACATTATTTTGTCCGAGTGTAGGTAGTGAGAGGAGACGAGCATGGAAGACTGGCATAAGTCAATACTGCTCGACGCTTGACTGACAAGCATGAGAGAAGTTTAAAAGGCTACAACCCCGAAAAGTCATCACATCCATTTCACGATTGAGCTGCTATCATCAGTAAATGTCCAAAACTAAGATGAGTCTCCGTAGAGACGATCTCAGATGATTTATAGCAACAAACAATAATAAAGTACTTGTCTTCCACAGCAGCAGTCGTTTAGTCAGAGTACGCAGCGTTTCTCATATGCTGAATTTATTTCGGCGGCCCACTCAAATAGATTTGCTCCCACCCACTTAAATCTTTTTGTGTTTATTTTCTGCTTGTGTGGAAAATGTGGCAGAAAATGCGGACTGACAGAACTGCTAGAGCTGCTGAAGTCACTTAGTCTGTTCTTTTTACTTCACTATTATCTATCTGAAAGCTCTGCTTACGAGTTACTCTGCACATTAAAAGGTTCATCTAATATAAGAGCATCTCATAAATTAGGAAAGGCTACTTTTTTTTAAAGACTAACCTACCCGACTGCACATAAAATATGTAGAATCAGCTCCATCTAATAAAACATTACGCGTTTTAATGGTAAAGCTTTATTTCATCATAATACATGTCCAAGATGTTTCCTCAAAAGACCGATGTAATGATGTAGAAGTTATAGGGAAACGAGGTGTTACATTTACATTTAAGTAATTAAAATAAGATGATAGCATAACTTAAAGCAGGGGTGTCAAACATATGGCCTGAGGGCCAGAACTGGCCCCCAAAGGGTCCAATCCGGCCCACTGGATGACTTTGCAAAGTGTAAAAATTGCAGAGAAGTATGAGATTTTCATTTTTCAAGCCTCACTTTTGAGATACTTTACACACCAAAACTATAAAGAGATACTAGTAAGATATTATCATAGGAAGTCATAATTATGAGAATTAAGTTAAACTTAAAAGATACAACTCAAAGTTATGAATCTTAAATGTCAAAAGAATGAGATCTTCATTTTTCAAGTCACAATTTTGAGATATTTTGTCACATTTATGACTTTCTATAGGAATTAAGTGCAGATTTTAAGTAAAAAAAAAAAAAAGTCAATTTTGACATAGTAAGCCAAAGTTATTGATATTAAGTCAAATGTATGACTTTTTTAAGTCAGAATGAATCATTAATTCCAATTTTGCAATAAAATGCACTTCTATTCCTATTTTGGGGTGGATTTTTCATTAATTGTGAGCCTTTTCAGCGTTTTTAATTGTACTTCTTTACGCTAACAGGAAGGGGAAATGTTGAGGTGTTGTTATTTATAGGTTACTATGCAATGGTTCTACTGGTCCCGCCCAGTTGACATCAAACTGGACTGTACGTGGCCCATGACCCCTGACTTAGTCTTTCTACAGGCAAACATACAATTCAACATATATGGAGAATAAAGCTCCCAAGAATAAAATATGAATTAATTCATTAGAGCTGTCAAAGTTAACGCGATAATAACGCAAGTTTTTTTTTTTAACGCCACAAATTTCTTTAACGCATTAACGCAACTTGCGATTTTTAGGTTGTAGCGGGTTCAGTTTTAAATCTAGAGTGAAGATACTGGCATCATATAAAACTAAAAAACCTAATGAATCCATTGGTACCAACCATGTCATACTACATTGTCAAGATTGCCTACCACCATGTTGATAAGAGTATTAAATACTTGACAAATCTCCCTTTAAGGTACATTTTGAACAGATAAAAAATGTGCGATTAATCGTGATTAAATATTTGAATCTATTGACAGCCCTTGAATCACTATTTACTTGGGTTGAAGTGAAGCTTTACTTTTGTATTTTCCTATAATAATTTGCACAGAATGATAAGATTCCTTCTAAGAAACTTCTAAATACTTCTTATAAAGCGTTACCTAAAAAATAACAACACTCTCAAAAGGGCCATTATACAGGTAGTCTGACAGCGTAACTGTGCCATCTATTATATTTTTCCAAGTATTCATTTCCTTTTAAAGACCAGATTTGTGTCACAGCGATGACCCAGTGACAGATATTATGCAACATTCACAAAACAACAACTGACGTGTGCTACCTGACGTAATCTGTATTTGGTTTCATGCCTCAAATACTCGTCAGTGAGGTAAGACAGCCACACAAAAGTCGCCTGCATGTCTTTGTTAAAGCAGACACAATAACTATGACATGTATACATTGTCAGTGATCTGAAAGAGGATTAGGTTACTGACAATGTATATGAAGGTGTGTAAGCTGTTAAATGTGAGCTGGCTGTCTGTGTGTGACATAGATGCTACAGAAACACACCCGATCCGTCACATGACCTTTCTTCACGGCCCGTCCTCTGGCCAGATAAATGCATGCATTGTCTCCCAGGTATCCACCACACAGATACAGCTCCTATGGGAGCGGTGTCTGCTTACCCAACCTTTACCGAACAATGAGCCACCAGAAGAGGGAAAAGGTCGAGCACAAACACTCTGTATTTGACTACGAAGCGGAGGAGGGCCGTATTGTCATATATTGGGATGTTACTATTGGGATAAAATCAGGCTTTAGGTTGTGCTGTTTCTGCTTATTGGGAAACTTTGAGCATCTAATTTAGGATTAATCAATTTTAGCCAAAGAAAACAACTACATTCTGCACATTTTAATCTATCTTTCCTTTTTTATCCTCTTTTGGTATTTTCAAAGAAAACCGGTTAAAAGAATGTAAGATGCATTCATGCACGTGTGTAGCGTTAATGCCAGTTGTTCTGCAAGAGTCATAAGTTTAATAAGCAGATGAGCCACTAATAAATGTATATAAGACTGCACAATTAATCAAATTGTTAAAGGTGAAATTAAATATTGTGGTGCTGCAGACACGTCCTGGCCGATACGTTATACGCGGCAGACTTTAGAAAACATCTTTGTTTGGTACAGACCCCCTGCAAAAATCACACAATCATCATTTTAAAATGTTTTTCAATGAAAATAAGATAAATGATGTAAAAATGATCACACACTGTAATATTGCCAATCATATCGCAATTGTAACATCAGTCAAAATATTCGCAATGGGGATTTTTTCAAAATCATTCAGCCCTAAATGTAATATAAAAAATGAAATGTGGGACTTTGGGAAAATATATCATGGTGTAAGGTATAAACGGATTTATGTCCATAATCATGTATCCATGTATCTTGGGTATAAAGTTTTAGCTTCCAAAAAAGTTTATTGTGATATTGATCCCACAACATTGCATCATATTGATTTTCTCCAAACTTGGTTTGTTGCATTTCGGACCGACCTTAAAAAGCTGTTAAATGTGAAATGATTAATGTGCTTTTTACAGAAGGTTTTGAAATTTCACAAACGATCCCAGAACGAGGACAGGGTCACTATCTTCCAGTGAGAAGAGCGTCACTGATATTATTTATTTGTTTTTATTCTTAACTACCACGAGAGGCCTGTGAAATTTCATTGTGCCCGAGAATAAGGACAAAAAAGATCATTCTGATTCTGATTCATTCAGAAATGTGGTTGAAATCTCTGAGAAAAAAAATAATAAATGTATAAAAAAGATATTTGTAAGTGGAGTTTTTGTCAAGCAAAATGCTAACCCAGAACTGAATATTTCAATCTCCATTTTTACTAAACACCAGGCCACCCAGCTGCTCTACACCAGAATCTGTGTGTGTGCGCAATTCATTTAACAAAGGCACATGACAGCAGTGTAACACACACACACACACACCTAATGATATGCAACTATGTTGGTAACAAGATGATGCCATGAGGAGACAGCGAGGTGTGATATGATGAATATTCCCACATAACACCATCCTCATTAAAATGCATCATTCATTCACTGCCTCTCTTTTTCTCTAGCACGCACGCACGCACGCACGCACCACATTACCAACAGTACAAATTCAAAATGTCTAACAGAGAAAATATTATTAATGTCTAAATCAATCTCAGTTCAACCCTGATCTGGTGCAGCCTAACAGATAGTTATTAACAAAGCTACCATCTCTCTGTACGGTCACAGCAGTCGTAAGTGGAGACAGCTGAGTGTAACACTGAAACTCAACTGTAACAACAACACAAAACAGACTCAACTGATTCATCTTATGCAGAGCGTCACGATACTGTCAGCTGGAAGAAAACCCAAAGCCTCAGTATGTTTTAATCTGGCTGCATGTACATCTGCTGATGAAAGAATGTAAGATTAACCTACTATCCTACAGCCATAGGTCCCTGCAAATAAGAGCATTAGTGAGTGGGAATCCCAACAACAGTGGGATGAAAACTCCTAGAGTCGTACTGCTGACAGCAGAACCTCAGCTGGATTATTACTAATCACTACCAGGGGTGTAAAGATTAACAGATATCAGAGATTTGCCTACATCGATACTCAAATCTGACCCAAATTGTGTTCATATGCAAACAATTGATGTTGGGTGTGTCTACATACCTTTGTGACTAACACAGAGGTGAGGGGAGTAAAAATATGTTATTGACTGAGTTATCAAAACAGACGCGCTACTGAGACACACCCACGCTTGGCTGTAAAGAGCTGACACAAAGGAAGGACATTTTTCAACTGATTCATATGTCTGGTATTTTTTAAAATAACTGATTAACAGTCTATGATGGTAGGGTAGTAAGACGCTGCCCTAATATATGGCTGTCAATCAATTAAAATATCTAATTGAGATTAATTGCATGATTGTCCATAGTTAATCGTGATTAATCGCACATTTTTTTATCTGTTCAAAATGTACCTTAAAGGGAGATTTGTCAAGTATTAATACTCTTATCAACATGGGGGTGGACAAATATGCTGCTTTATGCAAATGTATGTATATATTTATTATTGGAAATCCATTACCAACTCAAATATTGTCCAGAAACCCTCACAGGTACTGTATATAGCATAAAGAAATATGCTCAACTCATAACATGCCCCCAAACTGCATGTGATTGTCATAAAGTGGGCATGTCTGTAAAGGGGAGACTCGTGGGTACCCACAGAACCCATTTTCAGTCACATTTGGAGGTCAGAGGTCAAGGGACCCCTTTGAAAATAACCATGACAGTTTTTCCTCGCCAAAATTTAGTGTAAGTTTGGAGCGTTATTTAGCCTCCTTCGTGACAAGCTAGTATGACATGGTTGGTACCGATAGATTCCTTAGGGTTTCTAGTTTCTTCACTCTAGCTTTAAAACTGAGCCCACAACAACCTAAAAATCAAAAGTTGCATTAATGAATTAAAGAAATTAGTGACAAATTTGGGTTAACGCGTTATTATCGCATTATTATCACATTAACTTTGACAGTCCTACCTAATATACATCCCGATTCAATTAGCACTTCTGTCTCCCCCATCAGATCTCTACTAGCTGAGGCAAACTGAGGCAAACTGAGAAATGCCTGTCACGATGTCCCAGAGCGCAAGGGGAACATTTGGTCTTATCCGACCAACAGTCCAGACTCCGGAAGTATTCAATTTACAGTAACATAATAAAACAGAGAAACCTCACATTTGAGAGACGATGTTTGACGTTTTTTTTTCCAAACAAAGAATCAATTAACAGATTTTTTGTCCGATCAACTATCTGATGAATCTGCCTTTGTCCATATAATAAGCATTGTGTTCGTTTTGAAGCTTCACAGAGCTCCGCGCATCTGGCCTGACGTCTCCGTGTGGAATACAAAGCAGAGCACGCTGACATCACGGCTCTCTCCTCCCGGCTGCAGCCTGCCGGCGGCTGGGCAGGAGTTCAGTTTTGGGGATGCACGGCGAATAAACAGTGTAATCGAGTGGGAGGAACTCCTCAGAGATTCAACAAGGAGAACAGACGGATGGACCACACACACACACACATTCACAGAATTATACATTAAGATCCAACGGCAGAGTCTTTCTGGAGGGTAGTAAGAAGCTAAAAGAGGGGCTTTCCTGGGCAAACTGAGGTGAAGCAGAGCTTTTCTCCAGTTTCTGCAACCTCCTGAGGCAGTGTGTGTGTGTGTGTGTATTCAGTAAGCACTGGGCCACTTTCCCAGATGAGATTCTCTGCTGCAGGATAATCCTGATGAAAATGTCTTTCCTCTCCCTCTCCCTCTCCCTCTCGTTCTCTCCATCCGTCCGCCCGTCCGTCCGTCTGCAGACAAACAGTTGGCCGGCCGCCCTCGCTCGTTCCTCTCCCACCTTTGTTCACGTCTCACCTCCCTCGCACTACCAGTGGCAGACCACTCATTGACGTAGGTATCCAAAAAGAACAGTAATACGATGGATTGTGCGTCATTTTCATTCTTATAAGACATGCTGAGACGCAGAGCTGCTTTTGTTGTTTAAAATTAATCATGAGCACGCCCCCGATCTTCATCTTCCTCTTCTACTTCTTCCTGCTCATCCTTCTTTCTCCAGCTAGCACATGCTTGAGTGCATGTTATGAATGACTTAATGCTGGTGAAATGACAAGACAAACCCTCCCTCTGTCCACTGACACCATACTGTATGCTGGTGCTTTTATTTTATTCTCAACACCTAGTTGGATGTGACAATTTAAAAACAGTGCGTCTTCATTTGTGCAAGCATCCTCTGCTATTTTAAGTCTTTCAGAGTCACTTAAGGATGCGCTGCAGTCTCGCAATAAAACACAAGTGTGTGTTGTATGGAGACGACCTTCAAGCCAACAATGGTTGCACGTTTAAGAAAAAACAAAACAACACACAGGGAAATAACCTTCTCAGTGGTTCGTAGTATCTTCTGTAATGTCACACTGACCTCCCGCTGCTCCTCTTTTCCAGTTCAGACTAGAAATTCACTTAAAAGCATCAGCGGATCTGACTTGAACATGCAAATTATTCTCCGCGTTTGCTCAAACTGACTCAGAGTATTAGATTTGCAGCATGAGGAGAGATAGTGTTACCAAGGTCGTCATCACATCCAGGCAGCATTTGCAGGTCAAAAGACATCCAAAGTGTCAAGATGTGTGTGTGTGTGTGAGCTCGGTCTGGCATATACTGCATTATTATTAACTGAAGTAGAACTGAAGAAGCTTCTTGGATGAGAAGTGAGAAGTGAAACGTCTTCAAGAATCT
The DNA here is from genome assembly GCA_916700685.1 of Adelosebastes latens. Lineage (NCBI taxonomy): Eukaryota > Metazoa > Chordata > Actinopteri > Perciformes > Sebastidae > Adelosebastes > Adelosebastes latens. The sequence continues at coordinate 12,961 of CAKAKR010067144.1, read as the reverse complement.
AAACCAAGTCCAGTTGCTGCTGATTTAACCCTTACTCAGATACCATGACCTGGATGACTGAGAACCTTCACAAACATATTTTCAGTTAAGTTAATATCATTTTTCAGGCTGGTCTCATACACCGTTCGTAGCTATACCTACGAAAAGTAATGCACTGTAATTTGTGTATATCGCACAAAATGAATTTGTAACTAGAATGGCACTCGGAGAGTGCAGACCTCCGCCAAGCTGCCCGAGTACGATTGCCCCCCCCCCCCCTCTCCGTTCAGCTTGCACCCTCATCCACGTGTATTTTTGTTTATGTTGAGATCAGCTGTACGTAGCGGAGCATCATAAAACACTTCATTCAGACTGGACAGAAACAAAATAAAACGCACCTAAACCGTCGTCATTACTCTTTCCAACAATCACCAAGTGTACTTTGGTCGAACTCAACTGTAATTTCACAGAGTTTAATGTGAAAAAACGCCGAATCTACAGTCGTCCCCTCCTCCCTCCACCCCCCGCTCTCTCGCTGTCCCTCTCTCTGCTGGCAGAAGGAAAGAGGCTGGGTGAAGCGTCATGAACGCGTCATCAGTTACACTGCGCATGTTTTAAAGCCTGTGGTGTTAATGCATAGGCTAAGCGGAGTTATTAAAAAAAATTCCCGAAGACGGATCATGATCCGGATCGCCACCAAAATCGAATGGATTGTTTATTGTGCCACACCCCACCCCTCAAAAACATTTCATTCCAATCCATAGCGGACTTTTGGAGTAATCCTGCTAACGGACAAACCAACAAACCAACGCCAGTGAAAACATCCTTCCTAGGCCTTCGGCCTTGGCGGAGGTAATTAATGTGATTGTGGACCAGCAAATATAAAGAGCAGAGAACACTGTGTAGGGAGGATATCGAGGTGGATGGGTGGGTCAAAAAAATACTGGACTTTCACCCAGGAGGCCGGCGTTTGAGTCCGCGTGAAGCCTAAATTAGCGTATCTACCGATGGAAGGAGATCAGATCAGTACGTCCTCATACCTAAACGCAACGGTCACAGTTTTAAACGCGTGGTTAACGTCGTGAAATGGTCACAGTTTGGTTAGGCGTAGGAAAAGATCATGGTATGGGTTAAAATAAGTATGTTTGTTCAGACTGGTGTCATACACCTTTGGTAGCTATACCTACAAACAGTAATGCACTGTGACTTCAGTCAATTTTTACTTGCCCCATACAAATTGTTTTATTTATAAGCGGCTAGTTTCAGAGAATCTGCACCATGAAATGTCATGCTGCTAGCTTCGTTAGCTACTAGCTAATTCTTTTTTGCACTGCAACAACACAGGTGCAGATAAATCAACTCACATGATACTGAAGACATTTTTTTTTTTTTATTTGTATACTGTGAGACAATACCTGAACTTATATATGTACAACTGTCCTTGATAGAGACTGTTAGCACTGGAACACGTGTGATCCGGTGATGCCTGGTGACATCTGTATATTGATTTGAACATTCTGGGTAGTTAGGAGTTAAAATAAAGTCACTGAAATACTGTGGAAACATTGATATATTATGTCAAGTGGCCGTCTCAAATTTAGCCTATTTTTAACCGAGTTGCGTTGCACGTCTTTTGACCTGCAAGTCTGCAAATCTGTACTTCGCAATATGTCAACTCTTTTCTTGACACAAACACAAACCATCTGGTTCTCCACACAGACTAAACACACAAAGAAATATCTACATATTCATCTTTGACCGAGCCATGACTCGAGCTTCATTTCCACCCACCCCCCCTACAAGTTGTGGGGTGGTGGTACGTTCCAGCGCTGTAGCCTCAATAAACACACATGCTGGGTCGAGCACAGGTCAGGGCCACTTTCTCTCCCCGCTAGGTGGGTCCCCTGAGGTCTCCACGGCGGCGGGATATGACTGTAAGGTGACACTGAGGTGACCAGGAAGGGGGGAGTGGGGGAGGAAAAAAAAGAGTGCAGGGTGAGAGAGGGAGCAGAGCATGCAGAGAAAGGGAAAGAGAGAGACGTCCTCAAGGACAACTTCTATTTTGGCCTGGTGGTAAACTCGGCTTGGCTGTCTGACAGGAGTCCGACACAGTGGCGGTGGGTGTGTGGAGGGGGGGAGAGAAACTGCCTTATTTAGAAGAGGGGAGCACCCTCCTCCAAACAGCAAGAGGGGAGGGAGAGAAGGAGAGAGAGAGAACGAGTAAAGGAAGAGAGAGGTAGCAATGCTGGTGTGTGGACAGGCGGTCCCTTCCTTGACAAACAGCAGCAGAATGTGGAGAGCTCTCCATCCGCCCCCACATGAAGCCCAGCCACACTCAGTCTGACCTGCCAGAACACAAATCCATACTTCATCATCACAACTGCCGCCCCTCAAGACCCTGCTCGCCTGTTGGAGGGGTTATTAAGTCTATACTTTATGTATGTAGTAGGCTACGCAGTATACCACCGATGGCTGCTGTTGCAACATCTCAAGAATATTAACCCAAGTCATGGGCGCCGGAAGCATGGGGGCCCTGTCCCACTGTTTTTAAGGTCACAAATCACTGTAAATGCCACTATATTGTAACACTGTAAAAAAGACGTTTCAATCATTCCCCGTCCACCCCGTGCATGTCCAGACTGGAGAGTGTTCAGAAGTGTTTTTAACTCTACAGATACACTCTCATTTTAATCTGGTCAGCAGCTGTCTGCACGGCTCCGTCTCAGCTGAGTCTCACGTAACCTGAACTGAAGCCTTTATTTACACTTCGTCTATTTTTTTTTTTGACAATACGTGCGTAAACGTGAGGTTGATGCCCAATAAAAAAAAGCACTGAATAATATATTTATCCACATTTTGCAAAATCGGCGGAGCAGAGTGAGCTGTGGATCTTTATCCAATCATAATCAACCATCGTGTAGCCAAATTCAAATGAAATCACAGTGATCTGACATCCAACCCGCTGCAGTCTCATAATGAACCGAATATATTTTTACACTTCTCAACTGGTGGGCCGGCCCTCGCCAGGCGCATCATTCGGTGCGCCGCGACCGAGGTCTTCTTGAAAAGGCCCGACCGTGAGTTTTACAGCAACCCCTTGCCCGGACCTCGCCGCTGCCTGGGGCCGTGGAGTTCTAGCTGCGCAGTGCGCCCTCTCTCCCTGTGGGGGGGGACGGGCTTCCCAGCACGACTGTCCACCGAGGCGGACTGTCCTCAGTGCGATGGGTCTCGTTTACCATGGTTATGCTGTGGGACTTTTTGCCATCAGCATTCATAACCATGCAATCTTTATGATTACGTCGTTTACTAGAGCACCAAGTTCTTCATAGATGTAGCCTCTCAATTGTGCTCTCAAAGTGCTCCAGATTGATGCATTTAACTTTAATATGTTACAAATTTTCTTCTTGGGGAGCACCACACCACAGTCTCTCAAAATCCTGTTGGAAACACTGTATTATGTCATCCAACGCTGCCCTCCCCCCCTTTCAACACTCATTCTGGCGCCGCTGACCCAAGTCCATCGGACATCATGAGGTCCGTGGGCACCTGCAGCTTTTTACGATTTGTTTGTTAAAATGTTTTTTTGTCTGAAATGGCTCTGATAGTAATCTTTACAGGGCGGCATAGGCACTTATGCAAGGTCACGGTTAAGATACAAGATGCTGTAAAAGCACGAGCAAATAAAGACCGAAGAGCACGCGGACTGGGGCAACGGTCAACGTAGTTGTTCAGTGAACAACTAACAGACAAATCCAACGAATAAATCACTTCTTAATGATGACCAAATTTTCGGAGCTTCACATAAGAAGTTAGAATACTATAATGATGACTGACACTTGCAAATTAAGGCTGTATAAAACTACATTTAAATATTGAGCATGAGGGTTTGTTCCTGGCCTCATATATATATACAATAGTAGTTTGGCATGTGAGAGACATGAGTATGATGCGGTTGAAAGCATCAGCTCTGATTGGCTTGTGAGAGAAACATGGTGCACCTTTGCAAAGGTAGTTCTCTGTGGGTTTTGTTAGGTACTCCAGATGCCCAGATGGATGCGAACAAGCACTGAAAAAGTGAGTTTTTCATGATATGTCCCCTTTAACTACATATTATTTAAATAATAGACAACAACCTATAAATATCAATGCACTGGCAGCTCTAACGCAGCTGCAGAGACTCACTGTGTCATCACGCATCAAAATCTCTTTCATCAGCTCAGCCTGCCGTCATTCAAAAGTGAAATTAATGACTCAAGTTTTCGTCTAAATAGACGCTGCTGCCAGATGACTGGAGGTGTTGTCACCATCTATGACTGTCAAGACACATTTACATTATCTTTGTTTTTAAATCCCTCGCTGCTCGCACCTTGCATCGAAACATGTTCTCTGCTTGTGCAGCCCCAAACAGCAGCTTCACAGCGTGCAGTAGCATGTGAGCTCTCGGAGTCAAAGTAGAGCACCACAGTGCTTTCCTTTCATGTGCCGAGCTCCGGGATGGTATTTATATCTCTGCAGCTTGTCGGGTGACAGCAGGTTAGTGACGGGGAAAAACTTTGAGCCGTTAGTGCAATCGAGCCATCGAAACGCCCTCCGACTGACTAATGAGGGCTCTGAACCTTTGGAGCCAAAAGGTGTTGCATTTTCTGCCTTTAAATGCAACACCTGCAGCATGCGTGGGCCCGAGGGGGGGGGGGACGGTGATGCAGGTATGTGTACGATGTGTGTGTGTGTGTGTGTGTGTGTGTGTGTGTGTGTGTGTGTGTAGACGACAGAAAGAGAGGTGACGAACTTTACTGGAAGCCTGATAAGTCAAGTGAAAGAAATTACACCGCATGAGAAAGAGATGTGTGTCTGATTCTCTCTCCAGGAATAGTGTGAGCACAGCCAGAAGCCGAGCAGTGTGTGTGAGAGTGAGTGTGTGTCTACAGATGCCAGATCAGAGGTGGAACACAGCTTAATTCCCCCAGCAGCAGCAGGCTGTGCTCGGCCGTACGTAACCTGTTTGGTGGGGTTAGCTAGCATGGCGCCGTTTGGACATCCTGGAGGACGACCCCGCCTGAACCGCAGAGATTACACACACACACACACACACACAGCGGTAATGATGCACACAGAGATTGGTTCTACTGTATGATCCAGGTCAACGGAAAAACAACAGGCGGTGAGGTGCACAAGAGCTAGAAACACTCATGTTGCCGTGCGCTTCACTCTCCGCTGAGCTATGTCTTGTAATTACTTTAGCGCGCTGAATACATCCCTTTGTCCCGCTGACTTTCAATGGAATAAAGAGCATATTAATGCCAAAGACCGCCCCGGGCAGGAAGTAACGCTATAGCTGCTGGGACAAACACGGCCTCCCAACGTCATTCAGCTTCACTCAACCTTTGCTTTCACTTCTCCACTCAACGCTTTTCACGGTGGAGCTATTCTAGAATTACAATAACTGTGAGCCGTCCATCCTTTACATTTACTCTAAGATGGTTCTGCTGCTGCTTGAGGCTCTCGACAACTCGTCTTCAGCTTCAGGAGGCTCCAGGAAACCAGTTAGAAGCTTAAATGTGCATCCTGAGAGTTTCAAAAGTTGAACTGTTGTTTCCTACTTCACTACAAAGTCCAGTGTCTGCGCACTGACAGTTTCAGGTTTCCACATCACACCTCTGCAAACTGCATGTTGTCACAAATCCCTGCTCAAACGTACACGTCACATATTAAACTGAGATTTAACACAGAGAAACGTCCTTCCTTCAGCAGGTGAATATGAAAACAGCCTTCTAGTGTCAGACTCTGCACAGACTCTGATCTTCTATATGTAAAAAAGAGCAAAATCACTGTGGATTTTTGCATTTGTTTTACTTCCATCCTCTCTGCCCCATTTCCAAAAAACTTAAAGTTTGTAAACAAAAGTCAGTGATCCACAGATTTCATTTGGTAAAGAAATAAAGACATTTACTTTGGCTATGCAAAAACTGTCTTTGCTGCTTCATTGCTGTCTTTCACGGGTGTTCACACGCTGCAGGAGATCAGATGTCTGCATCCATCTGCTTACAACAACAAGCCTGGTTTGTGGTCATTTCCTGCAGATTTACATTCTCACCTCTTACAAAATGCAATATGTTTGACTTGGAAAAAGACAAGAGAGCTGTGTTTGGATTTTAAACAGCACTGTTACCAAAGTAAGAGGAAGAAACTCTCAGGTCTCTCAATGTGGCGACAGCTGAGCCGGCGGCTCGTAGCTACCGGTAGCTAATAGCGCTAATAGTGAAAACAACAGTAACAGTGCTGACAGAGCTAAAGGCCCCGACACACCACGCCGACGGTTGGTCGTCGGACAGTTTGGAGACGTCGGTCAGCGTTTGTCAGCCTACTTTTTGAGGTGTGTCCCGCAGCGTCGGCTCTAGTCTGCCCATGTCTTAGGCTTTTTGGCCGATTCAGCATGTTGAATCGGAGGCGGAGCTCGTCAGTGAGAGAAATTGCTCTGATTGGCTGTTCAGCTTAAACGAATCATTGCACGAGAAGAGAAACGGAGAGCAAGCCAATGAGAAAAGTCAAGAGGACACACACAGAAGGCTCTTCTCATTTTTCATCTTCATTCCAACACACGGATATTTTCACAGAGACATGAACATCTTTGAGTGAAGCTAAGTGGTGAGTGAGAGTGGTGTGAAAATGGTCGGCAGACGGCGCTTTGTTTCATGTACGTATCATAACAACGGCTTGTATATCTGCCATCCTCGGTCTACAATGAAGACTATGCCGCAACCTGCTGGTGTGGAGAGTTATTTCCTCTCACTCAGGCGCAGAACGTACGTGCTAACTGGCCGTCGGCTGTAGTCTTTGCGGTGTGTTCGAATGCAACTTGTCGGAAAAGACAAAGGCAACGTGAGGTGACGCAACAGTCGGCCTTCATCGCCGCTAGTTCTTTGATGTCAGCTTGGTGGGTCTGGGCCTTTACAGTGTTCAACTGAGGGGGGGCCTGGAGGATGGGTGCTACGCTTCCGCGTCGGTCGGGACGGCGTTATCAGCTGTAACCGCCGTATGAGAGCAGTGCAGAGCGGCGGCCGTGAGCTTGCATGCTCACATGCTCTAACATGCACTAAAAGGCAGATGCAGCTGGCCCGGCTATGTCAACAAAGCACAGAGAAGCTCCGATTACAACACACACAGAGGGAGAGAGACTTCATTCTCTGCTCAGGTAGACATCACTCCTCTTGATGCTTAATGCAGAGAGCCTTTAACAGTTTCAAAACATCCTTGATCTGATTGCAGCCTTTACTGTAAGAGTACTGTGATTACAAGAAGCCTGACTGTTGGGTCACAGTTAACATCTGATTTCCTAGAAGTAAACTGAGTCTTTTAGAGGGAAAACCTGCAAAAAAACGGATGCCGTGGAGGAGGACGGGCCGTTGATCTCCGCGTACCCAGATCACCTCTGGCGATGTTAACCGACAGCCTCTCCGCGTGCCAGCAAAAGCCATTTGTTTCGGCCTTGCAACTTGAGTCGCAGGCGGTGAAAAGAGGGAGCAGCATAATGAAAGTGCTGTGTGAGAGGAAGCGAGGAACAAAGAATGGAGGAGTTGTGATCAAAAGGATTGGAAGGTAATGCTGCTTATGACAGTTAGTTAATGAGATAAGAGGTATTGCTTTTTTTCCCACATGACATCTTATTATCATTAGATGCGTTGACAATGATGCATAAGGTATCTGCTCGAAAAGACACGGTGAGACACTATAATCACTGGGACTTAGACATCAAAATTTCCCCCTGCACACATGTCCGAAATACAGAAACCCATTTGAGATATATGATCAAAGTTTTGCAAAAAAGCTTCAGTGCTCCAGCCCTGACCATGCAGGGCCAGGAGCTGCATTTGTTATCTGCTGTCACAAGGCAGCTATAACTGCCATAAAGGAATAGTTCGACACTCTGGGAAGTACAGTTGTTCGCTTTCTTGCCGAGAGCGATACGAGAGGATTGATCCCACTCTCATATCAGTACAGGAGACACAAAAAACCGACAACTCACTGTTTCATGGGCGGGGGGGAGTTTACCGGGCTATTTCTTGGCCGAGACTCCAGGAAGTTACTGGTCCCGGCCAAGAAATAGTCATATAAGTCACTTAACCCTCCGTCTGAGGAATGTGCCGGTAGGTGTAGAGTCAGTTACCTTTGGACAGAGCCAAGCTAGCAGTGCCCCCCCCCCCCCCTCCTTGTTTACAGTCTTTTTGCTAAGCTAACCAGCTTCACATTCACTGTACAGACATGAATACGCATATTTCCTTAAATGTTGAACTATTCCCTTAAATGCCATTGATTTTATCTCATGGTTCTTTTCTCATATAACCAGTTTTAACTCTGCATCTCTTGTTTTTGTCTCCTTTATGCAAAATTTTCCTTCTCAATATGTTTTTGCAACACAGATGTATTTACATGTCACGCCAATGAAGCAAATCTAAGGTGAAATTGAGAGAGTGTGAGAGAGAGAGAGAGAGAGGGGTGGGGGAGGGGGGGAATCACAGGAGAGTGCTCTTAATCAAATCTGACAAAAGAAGTGAGCTTCAGCTGTGGGGCTCAGGTGGATCTCTGGAGTCCACACACTCTCTCAGACACATGACTGGATATTAACATCCCTCCAGCCCACTCCTCTCTCTCTCTGTTCTCTCTATTTTTCAGTCCTTCTACATCCATCCATCCATCCATCCACCCATCCTCCGTCTTTACATTTCACTCCATTTATCTCCCCGTTCTCACCCGATCGGCTACACCTCCACTCTGATGCACACACATACATATTCAGTTATGGCAAACTGTGTTCAGTCCCAGGCTGTGGCATCTAAAACCCCCAACGATCCCTTAGAAACATTTTCTTTTTCTTCTCCTTGTCCTCCTCCTCCTCTTTCTGCAACCCCACACACATCAGCTCACTGGCCTGTCTCTCAGCATCAGCATCACTGGGAAGTGAAAAGGCCAGCATCCCCACGAGATGTGGTCTTTGTTGATGTTGTTGTTTTGAAACGTGGGGATCCGGGATGTTGGTTGGGGCATCGTCGACCATTTGAAGCCACAGTCAGTGAGATAAGCACAGAGAACCGGAGCAGTGAGTGGTGCAGTGTTCAGAGTATACACTTCCTGTTTCCCCCACAGCTCTAATTCTTTCCTTCTCTGCTCTCTTTCCTGCCTGGCAGCTACACATGTAGGTCCAATTTTCTGTCCAAACACGTGAAAACAAAATGCTGTTTCATCAAAAAAAAAAGCTGCTTCTGGGTTCAACTGGACCAAATCAAGAGTAGTGTGTCTTCTACGCAAACAGGCTGATCTCCCCTCGGAGCAATCCTCAAATAATTACCTCTACCTGACGTGCATCTTTAAAATTCATCCAGAGGGAACACACTGAGCATGCTCACCAGCGATGCCCTGTTTCACACACACTCACAGCTGGGAGCTGCCAGGTACAGCTACAGTCTGCTAACTGTCTAATGGAGTTATTGCTCAAGGGCGACATTACTAAAGTACTCAAAGGGAGGAGAAAGAGGTTCATGTTTACACTCCGCAGCCACAATCTCACCTGCTTCTCTGTGACCTCCAGGCTCCCCCCTCATTCATTAGTGCTAAATTTGCACTTAACTGCCTATCAGAGATCAGCTTACTCAAGCTCCTCATATACTCAAACCCACCCGGGACCTCGGATCAATACCTGACCCCTAAGCAGCGACCAGGGAGGCCGGGCCCGCTCTCGTGGGAAATTAGAAATGGATTGGGCAGCAGCAGGCGGTGGCGTTGGGTTTTGGTTCAACTAGATGGGAGATGAAGATGGTCTTTGTCAGCGAAGGCTTGCATACAGAAGACGAGCGCCCGGGGCGGGGGTGATTCAGATGTGGTTGGATGACGTGTAGCGAGGCTTTCCTGTGAGCGTGAAGTTGTAGCAAGCGACAAGGCTGATCGCCGCCATCAGTTCAGGTGTTTGGAGGGAGGGGGGGGGATGTGTGTGGTGTGAAAATGAAAAATATGTCTGCCTTAGTTGACACTGAAAGTGTCTTATAATACCACGGACAACATGGGAATCAAAACCCAAATCCTGGACGGGTTAGTGCAACATCAATCCACGGAGCCAATGAGAACTCTAAATGACTCATTATGACCCCCATTAAAGACCCCCCCCCCAACATACATACATACATACGGGAAAGACCCAAACTGAAAGTTGTATATTTACTTTGCATGTTTTTTGTATCTCTCGTGGTCGTTTTGTCTCTCTTTGTGGTCGTTTTGCATCTCATCGTAGTAATTTTGCATGTTTTTGCAGTTGTTTTGTGGTGGTTGTTACGTCTCTTTGTGGTCGTTTAACGTATCCTTGCAGTCGTTTTGCATCTCTGTAGTTATTTTATGTCTCTTTTGTAGTCGTTTTGCATCTTTTTGGTTGTTTTGCGTCTGTTTGTGGTTGTTTTACGTCTCCGTGTAGTTATTTTGTGTCTCTTTGTAGTTGTTTTGCGTCTCTGTAGTCATTTTACGTCTCTTTGTAGTCGTTTTGCATCTCTTTGTAGTTTTTGCATCTTTTTGGTAGTTTTGTGTCTCGTAGTAGTTTTGCATCTCTTTCTCGTCGTATTGTCTCTCCATGTGGTCGTATCATGTCTCTCTGTGGTCGCTTTGCGTCCGCGTTAATTATTTTATGTCTCTTGTCAGAATCATTCTGCTGTCTGACCCCCTTTGGGCCGCTGGGCCTTTGCCCAGTAGGCCCATCCAGTATAATCCATTCGTGGTCCTTGTATACTATTTCGGTTATTAGAATTAAATCACAAACCCAGGACCCCCGAAAACATCACAGAATGATCATAAAAATATAATCATGAGATGGCACAATCTACAGGATCTATCTCAGTCTGTTTCCACCCATCTACTGGATAATTGCATGAGAAGCAGCATCATCATCAACCTCACACACACACACACACACACACACTGCAGTCTTGAACTGTACGCGTAATGGCAGGGGTCTTCACGTCACGAGCCTTTCCTGCCCCCC
>CAKAKR010067143.1:0-12116 GCA_916700685.1 Adelosebastes latens | reverse complement strand
AAAAACTGAAATGAACATTCCAGAATTTTAATGTAACACATTCTAAAATCTGAAATTTACATTCCGGAATTGTAATTCCGTAACACGTTCTGAAATTCAAACTAATCATTCCGGAATTGTAACGTAACACGTTCTAAAATCCGAACTGAACATTCCGGAACTGAAAGGTACCACGTTCTAAAACCTGAACTGAACATTCCAGAATTGTAATGTAACACATTCTAAAATCTGAAATTTACATTCCGTAATTGTAATTCCGTAAAACGCTCTGAAATCCGAACTATACATTCCGGAATGTTAACATAACACATTCTGATATCTAAACTGAACATTCCATAATTGTAATTCCGTAACACCTTCTAAAATCCGAAATAAACATTCCGGAATTTTGACGTAACACGTTCTAAAGTCTGATCTTTACTTTCCGGAAATGTAATCCGTAACAAGTTCTTAAATCCGAACTACACATTCCGGAATTGTAACGTAACACGTTCTAAATTCCAAACTGAACATTCCGGAATTGTAAATCCGAACTAAACATTCCGGAATTGTAATGTAACACATTCTAAATTCCAAACTGAACATTCCGGAATTGTAAATCCCAACTGAAGATTCCGGAATTGTAATTCCCTAACACGTTCTAAATTCCAAACTGAACATTCCGGAATTGTAAAGTAACATGTTCTAAAATCTGAATTTAACATTCCATAATTATAATTCCGTAACACGTTCTGAAATCCGAAATAATCATTCCGGAATTGTAACGTAACACGTTCTAAAATCTGAACTAATCATTCCGGAATTGTAAAGTAACACATTCTAAAATGAGAACTAATCATTCCGGAATTTTAACGTAACATGTTCTAAAATCCGAACTAATCATTCCGGAATTTTAACGTAAAATGTTCTAAAAACTGAAATGAACATTCCAGAATTTTAATGTAACACATTCTAAAATCTGAAATTTACATTCCGGAATTGTAATTCCGTAACACGTTCTGAAATTCAAACTAATCATTCCGGAATTGTAACGTAACACGTTCTAAAATCCGAACTGAACATTCCGGAACTGAAAGGTACCACGTTCTAAAACCTGAACTGAACATTCCAGAATTGTAATGTAACACATTCTAAAATCTGAAATTTACATTCCGGAATTGTAATTCCGTAACACGTTCTGAAATCCGAACTAAACATTCCGGAATTGTGACATAACACGTTCTAAAGTCTGATCTTTACTTTCCGGAAATGTAATCCGTAACAAGTTCTTAAATCCGAACTACACATTCCTTAATTGTAACGTAACACGTTCTAAATTCCAAACTGAACATTCCGGAATTGTAAATCCGAACTAAACATTCCGGAATTGTAATGTAACACATTCTAAATTCAAAACTGAACATTCCGGAATTGTAAATCCCAACTGAAGATTCCGGAATTGTAATTCCCTAACACGTTCTAAATTCCAAACTGAACATTCCGAAATTGTAAAGTAACATGTTCTAAAATCTGAATTTAACATTCCATAATTATAATTCCGTAACACGTTCTGAAATCCGAAATAATCATTCCGGAATTGTAACGTAACACGTTCTAAAATCTGAACTAATCATTCCGGAATTGTAAAGTAACACATTCTAAAATGAGAACTAATCATTCCGGAATTTTAACGTAACATGTTCTAAAATCCGAACTAATCATTCCGGAATTTTAACGTAAAATGTTCTAAAAACTGAAATGAACATTCCAGAATTTTAATGTAACACATTCTAAAATCTGAATTTAACATTCCATAATTATAATTCCGTAACACGTTCTGAAATCCGAAATAATCATTCCGGAATTGTAACGTAACATGTTCTAAAATCCGAACTGAACATTCCGGAACTGAAAGGTACCACGTTCTAAAACCTGAACTGAACATTCCAGAATTGTAATGTAACACATTCTAAAATCTGAAATTTACATTCCGGAATTGTAATTCCGTAACACGTTCTGAAATCCGAGCTAAACATTCCGGAATTGTAACGTAACAAGTTTTAAATTCCCAACTGAACATTCTGGAATTGTAATTTAACACGTTCTAAATTCCAAATTGAACATTCCGGAATTGTAATGTAACACGTTCTAAATTCCAAACTGAACATTCCGGAATTGTAAAGTAACATGTTCTAAAATCTGAATTTAACATTCCAGAATTATTATTCCGTAACACGTTCTGAAATCCGAACTAATCATTCCGGAATTGTAAATCCCATCTGAATATTCCGGAATTGTAACGTAACACATTCTAAAATCTGAACTTAACATTCCGGAATTGTTATTCCGTAACACGCTCTGAAATCCAAACTATACATTCCGGAATGTTAACATAACACATTCTGATATCTAAACTGAACATTCCGTAATTTTAATTCCGTAACACCTTCTAAAATCCGAACTAATCATTCCGGAATTGTAACGTAATGAGTTCTAAAATCCGAACTAATCATTCCGGAATTGTAACGTAACATGTTCTAAAACCTGAACTGAACATTCCAGAATTTTAATGTAACACATTCTAAAATCTGAACTTTAATTTCCGGAATTGTAATTCCGTAACACGTTCTGAAATCCGAACTAAACATTTCGGAATTGTAACGTAACACTTTTTAAATTCCAAACTGAACATTCCGAAATCGTCAATCCCAACTGAACATTCCGGAAATGTAGTGTAACACATTCTAAATTCCAAACTGAACATCTTGAATTGTAATGTGACAGGTTCTAAAATCCAAACTGAACATTCCGGAATTGTAAATCCCAACTGAACATTCCGGAATTGTAACGTAACACGTTCTAAATTCCAAACTGGACATTCCGGAATTGTAAATCCGAACTAAACATTCCGGAATTGTAACTTAACACATTCTAAAATCCGAACTAATCATTCCGGAATTGTAAAGTAACACGTTCTAAAAGGCGAACTAATCATTCCGGAATTGTAACGTAAAATGTTCTAAAACCTGAACTGAACATTCCAGAATTTTAATGTAACACATTCTAAAATCTGAAATTTACATTCCGGAATTGTAATTTTGTAACACGTTCTAAAATCCGAACTGAACTTTCCGGAACTGAAATGTAACACGTTCTAAAACCTGAAATGAACATTCCAGAATTTTAATGTAACACATTCTAACATCTGAAATTTACATTCCGGAATTGTAATTCCGTAACACGTTCTGAAATCCGAACTAAACATTCCGGAATTGTAATGTAACAAGTTTTAAATTCCCAACTGAACATTCTGGAATTGTAATGTAACACGTTCTAAATTCCAAACTGAACATTCCGGAATTGTAATGTAACACGTTCTAAAATCCATTCTGAACATTCCGGAACCTTCACGTAACACATTCTAAAACGTGAATTGAACATTCCAGAATTTTAACGAAACAAATTCTAAAATCTGAACTTAACATTCCGGAATTGAATGGTGATGGCCATTTTCCAAGGGATCCCTCACCTTTGACCTCCAGATATATGAATGAAAATGGGTGCTATGGGTACCCACAAGTCTCCCCTTTACAGACATGTCCACTTTATAATAATCACATGCAGTTTTGGGCAAGTCATAGTCAAGTCAGCACACTAACACACTGACAGCTGTTGTTGCTGTTAACGTAACACGTTCTAAAATCTGAACTGAACACTCCGGAATGTTAACATAACACATTCTAAAACCCGAACTAAACATTTTTGAATAGTGACATAACACATTCTAAAATCTGAACTGAACATTCTGGAATGTTAACATAACACATTCTGAAGTCTGAACTTTACATTCCTGAATTGTAATTCCGTAACACGTTCTGAAATCCGAACTAAACATTCCGGAATTGTAACATAACATGTTATAAATTCCAAACTGAACATTCCGGAATTGTAAATCCCAAATGAACATTCCGGAATTTTAATGTAACACGTTCTAAATTCCAAACTGAACATTCCGGAATTGAAATGTAATACGTTCTAAAACCTGAACTGAACATTCCAGAATTTTAACGGAACATATTCTAAATTCCAAACTGAACATTCCGGAAATGTAATTCCGTAACACATTCTAAAATCCGAACTAAACATTCCGAAATTGTAATTCCGTGACACGTTCTGAAATCCGAACTAAACATTCCGGAATGTTAACATAACACGTTCTAAAATCCAAACTGAACATTCCGGAATTGTAATTCCGTAACACGTTCTAAAATCCGAACTAAACATACCGGAATTGTAACGTAACATGTTCTAAAATCCGAACTAATCATTCCGGAATTGTAACGTAACGCATTCAAAAATCAGAACTAATCATTCCGGAATTGTAACGTAACATGTTCTAAAACCTGAACCGAACATTCCAGAATTTTAATGTAAAACATTATAAAATCTGAACTTTACATTCCGGAATTGTAATTCCGTAACACGTTCTGAAATCCGAACTAATCATTCCAAAATTGTAAATCCCATCTGAACATTCCGGAATTGTAACGTAACACATTCTAAAATCTAAACTGAACATTCCGTCATTGTAATTCCGTAACACATTCTAAAATCTGAACTGAGCATTCCGGAATATTAACATAAAACATTCTCAAATACAAACTGATCATACCGGATTTGTAATGTAACACGTTCTGAAATCCAAACTGAACATTCCGGAATTGTAATGTAACACGTTCTAAATTCCAAACTGAACATTCCGGAATTGTAAATCCCAACTGAACATTCCGGAATTGTAATGTAACACTTTCTAAATTCCAAACTGAACATTCCGGAATTGTATTTCCTAACACGTTCTAAAGTCCAAACTAATCATTCCGGAATTGTAACGTAACGCATTCTGAATTCCAAACTGAACATTCCGGAATTGAAATGTAACACGTTCTAAAACCTGACCATCTGAACATTCCGGAATTGTAACGTAACACATTCTAAAATCTGAACTCAACATTCCGGAATTGTAATTCCGTAACACGCTCTGAAATCCAAACTAAACATTCCGGAATGTTAACATAACACAATCTGATATCTAAACTGAACATTCCGTAATTGTAATCCGTAACACGTTCTCAAATCCGAACTACACATTCCGGAATTGTAACGTAACACGTTCTAAATTCCAAACTGAACATTCCGGAATTGTAAATCTGAACTAAACATTCCGGAATTGTAACGTAACACATTCTAAATTCCAAACTGAACATTCTGGAATTGTAAAGTAACATGTTCTAAAATCTGAATTTAACATTCCATAATTATAATTCCGTAACACGTTCTGAAATCCGAACTAATCATTCCGGAATTGTAACGTAACACGTTCTAAAATCCGAACTAATCATTCCAGAATTGAAATGTAACACGTTCTAAAATGCGAACTAAACATTCCGGAATTGTAACGTAACACGTTCTAAAATCCGAACTAATCATTCCGGAATTGTAACGTAACATGTTCTAAAATCCGAACTGAACATTCCGGAACTGAAATGTAACACGTTCTAAAACCTGAAATTTACATTCCGGAATTTTAATTCCGTAACACGTTCTGAAATCCGAACTAAACATTCCGGAATTGTAATGTAACAAGTTTTAAATTCCAAACTGAACATTCCGGAATTGTAATTTAACACGTTCTAAAATCCAATCTGAACATTCCGGAACCTTAACGTAACACATTCTACAACCTGAATTGAACATTCCAGAATTTTAACGAAACAAATTCTAAAATCTAAACTTAACATTCCGGAATTGAATGGTGATAGCCATTTTCAAAGGGGTCCCTCACCTTTGACCTCCAGATATATGAATGAAAATGGGTGCTATGGGTACCCACAAGTCTCCCCTTTACAGACATGTCCACTTTATAATAATCACATGCAGTTTGGGTCAAGTCATAGTCAAATCAACACACTGATACACTGACAGCTGTTGTTTCTGTTAACGTGAGACGTTCTAAAATCTGAACTGAACATTCCGGAATGTTAACATAACACATTCTAAAACCCGAACTAAACATTTTGGAATGGTGACATAACACATTCTAAAATCTGAACTGAACATTCCGGAATGTTAACATAACATATTCTAAAATCCAAACTGAACATTCCGGAATTGTAATGTAACACGTTCTAAATTCCAAACTTAACATTCCGGAATTGTAAAGTAACATGTTCTAAAATCTGAATTTAACATTCCGGAATTATAATTCCGTAACACGTTCTGAAATCCGAACTAATCATTCCGGAATTGTAAATCCCATCTGAACATTCCGGAATTGTAACGTAACACATTCTAAAATCTGAACTTAACATTCCGGAATTGTAATTCCGTAACACGCTCTGAAATCCAAACTAAACATTTCGGAATGTTAACATAACACAATCTGATATCTAAACTGAACATTCCGTAATTGTAATCCGTAACACGTTCTCAAATCCGAACTACACATTCAGGAATTGTAACGTAGCACGTTCTAAATTCCAAACTGAACATTCCGGAATTGTAAATCCGAACTAAACATTCCGGAATTGTAAACTAAAACATTCTAAAATCCGAACTAATCATTCTGGAATTGAAAGTAACACGTTCTAAAATGCGAACTAATCATTCCGGAATTGTAACGTAACACGTTCTAAAATCCGAACTAATCATTCCGGAATTGTAACGTAAAATGTTCTAAAACCTGAACTAAACATTCCAGAATTTTAATGTAAAACATTCTAAAATCTGAAATTTAAATTCTGGAATTGTAATTCCGTAATACGTTCTGAAATCCGAACTAAACATTCCGGAATTGTAATGTGACACGTTCTAAATTCCAAACTGAACATTCCGGAATTGTAATGTAACACGTTCTAATATCCAATCTGAACATTCCGGAATCTTAAAGTAACATCTTCTAAAAGCTGAACTGAACATTCCAGAATTTGAACGTAACAAATTCTAAAATCTGAACTTAACATTCCGGAATGGAATGGGGATGGCCATTTTCAAAGGGGTCCCTTGACCTCTGAACTCCAGATATATGAATAAAAATGGGTGCTATGGGTACCCACGAGTCTCCCCTTTACAGACACGTCCACTTTATAATAATCAAATGCAGTTTGGGGCAAGTCATAGTCAAGTCAGCACACTGACACACTCACAGCTGTTGTTGCTGTTAACATAACACGTTGTAAAGTCTGAACTTTACATTCCGGAACTGTAATTCCGTAACACGTTCTGAAATCCGAACTAAACATTCCGGAATTGTAACGTAACACGTTCTAAATTCCAAACTGAACATTCCGGAATTGTAAAGTAACATGTTCTAAAATCTGAATTTAACATTCCGGAATTGTAATTCCGTAACACGTTCTGAAATCCGAACTAATCATTCCGGAATTGTAAATCCCATCTGAACAATCCGGAATTGTAATGTAACACATTCTAAAATCTGAAATTTACATTCCGGAATTGTAATTCCTTAACATGTACTAAAATCCGAACTGAACATTCCAGAATTTTAATGTAACACATTCTAAAATCTGAACTTTACATTCCGGAATTGTAATTCCGTAACATGTTCTGAAATCCGAACTGAACATTCCAGAATTTTAATGTAACACATTCTAAAATCTGAACTTTACATTCCGGAATTGTAATTCTGTAACAAGTTCTAAAATCCAAACTGAACCTTCCGGAATTGGAAAGTAACATGTTCTAAAATCAGAATTTAACATACCAGAATTGTAATTCTGTAACATGTTCTGAAATCCGAACTTAACATTCTGGAATTATAATTCCGTAACACGTTCTGAAATTTAAACTAAACATTCCGGTATGTTAACATAACACATTCTAAAATCTAAACTGAACATTCCGGAATTGTAATTCCGTAACACATTCTAAAATCTAAACTGAACATTCTGGAATGTTAACATAACACATTCTAAAATCCAAACTGAACATTCCGGAATTGTAATGTAACACGCTCTAAAACCTGAACTGAACATTCCGGAATCGAAATGTAACGCATTCAAAAGTCTGAACTTTCCATTCCGGAATTGTAATTCCGTAACAAGTTCTGAAATCCGAACAAAACATTTCGGAATTGTTATGTAACACGTTCTAAAATCAAAACTGAACATTCCGGAATTGTAAAGTAACATGTTCTAAAATCTGAATTTAACATTCCGGAATTGTTGTTCCGTAACACATTCTGAAATCCGAACTTAACATTCCGGAATTGTAATTCCGTAACATGTTCTAAAATCAGAAATCCTAAATAATCATTCCGGAATTTTAAATCCCATCTGAACATTCCAGAATTTTAATGTAACACATTTTAAAATCCAAACTGAACATTCCGGAATTAAAATGTAACACGTTCTAAAGTCCTAACTGAACATTCCGGAATTGTAATGTAACATGTTCTAAAATCTGAATTTAACATTCTGGAATTGTAATTCCGTGACACGTTCTGAAATCCGAATTTAACATTCCGGAGTTGTAATTCCGTAACACGTTCTGAAATCCGAAATAATCATTCTGGAATTGTAAATCCCATCTGAACATTCCGGAATTGTAACGTAACACATTTAAAATCTGAACTTAACATTCCGGAATTGTAATTCCGTAACACGTTCTAAAAGCCAAACTGAACATTCCGGAATTGTAACGTAACACATTCTAAAACCTGAACTGGACATTCCAGAATTTTAACGTAACATGTTCTAAAATCTGAATTCAACATTCCGGAAATGTAATTCCGGAACACGTTCTGAAACCCGAACTAATCATTCCGGAATTGTAATTCCGTAACACATTCTAAAAGCCAAACTGAACATTCCGGAATTGAAATGTAACACGTTTTAAAACCTGATCTGAACATTCTAGAATTTTAACGTAACACATTCTTAAGTCTGAACTTCACATTCCGGAATTGTAATTCCGTAACAAGTTCTGAAATCCGAACTAAACATTCCGGAATTGTAATTCCGTAACACGTTCTAAAATCCGAACTAATCATTCCGGAATTGTAACGTAACATGTTTTAAAACCTGAACTGAACATTCCAGAATTTTAATATAACACATTCTAAAATCTGAACTTTACATTCCGGAATTGTTTTTCCGTGACACCTTCTGAAATCCAAACTAAACATTCCTGAATTGTAACGTAACACGTTCTAAAATCCAAACTGAACATTCCGGAATTGTAAAGTAACATGTTCTAAAATCTGAATTTAACATTCCGGAATTGTAATTCCGTGACACGTTCTGAAATCCTAAATAATCATTCCGGAATTGTAACGTAACACATTCTAAAATCTGAATTTAACATTCCGGAATTGTAACATAACACGTTCTAAATTCCCAACTGAACATTCCGGAATTGTAATGTAACACGTTCTAAATTCTACACTGAACATTCCGGAATTGTAATTCCGTAACACGTTCTGAAATCCGAATTCAACATTCCGGAGTTGTAATTCCGTAACACGTTCTGAAATCCGAACTAATCATTCCGGAATTGTAAATCCAATCTGAACATTCTGGAACTGTAATGTATCACATTCTAAAATCTGAACTTAACATTCCGGAATTGTAATTCCGTAACACGTTCTAAAAGCCAAACTGAACATTCCGGAATTGTAATGTAACACATTCTAAAACCTGATCTGGACATTCCAGAATTTTACCGTAACATGTTCTGAAATCTGAATTCAACATTCCGGAATTGTAATTCCGTAACACTTTCTGACATCCAACTAATCATTCCGGAATTGTAAATCCCATCTGAACATTCCGGAATTGTAACGTAACACATTCTAAAATCTGAAATTAACATTCCGGAATTGTAATTCCGTAACATGTTCTGAAATCCGAAATAAACATTCCGGAATTGTAACGTAACACGTTCTAAAACCCATACTGAACATTCCGGAATTGTAATTCCCAACTGAACATTCCGGAATTGTAATGTAACACCTTCTAAATTCCAAACTGAACATTCCGGAATTGTAACGTAACATGTTCTAAAACCTGAACTGAACATACCATAATTTTATTATAACACTTTCTGAAATCCAAACTAATCATTCCGGAATTGTAAATCCCATCTGAACATTCCGGAATTGTAACGTAACACATTCTAAAATCTAAACTGAACATTCCGGAATTGTAATTTAATACGTTTTAAAATCCAAACTTAACATTCCGGAAATTTAAAGTAACACATTCTAAAATCTGAATTTAACATTCCGGAATTGTAATTCCGTAACACGTTCTAAAAGCCAAACTGAACATTCCGGAATTGTAAAGTAACACATTCTAAAACCTGAACTTAACTTTCCGGAATTGTAATTCCGTAACACGTTTTAAAAGCCAATCTGAACATTCCGGAATTGTAACGTAAAACATTCTAAAACCTGAACTGGACATTCCAGAATTTTACCGTAACATGTTCTAAAAGCCAAACTGAACATTCCGGAATTGTAAATCCCAACTGAACATTCTGGAATTGTAATGTAACACATTCTTAAATCTAAACTGAACATTCTGGAATTGTAATTCCGTAACACATTCTAAAATCCAAACTGAACATTCCGGAATTGTAATTTAATACGTTTTAAAATCCAAACTGAACATTCCAGAAATTTAAAGTAACATGTTCTAAAATCTGAATTTAACATTCCGGAATTGTAATTCCGTAACACATTCTGAAATCCGAACTAATAATTCCGGATTTGTAACGTAACACGTTCTAAAACCTGTACTGAACATTCCAGAATTTTAATGTAACACATTTTAAAATCCAAACTGAACATTCTGGAATTAAAATGTAACACGTTCTAAAATCCTAACTGAACATTCTGGAATTAAAATGTAACATGTTCTAAAATCCTAACTGAACATTCCGGAATTGTAATTCCGTAACACATTCTAAAATCTGAACTGAACATTGCGGAATGTTAACATAACACATTCTAAAATGTGAACTTAACATTCAAGAATTGTAATTCCGTAACACGTTCTAAAAGCCAAACTGAAGATTCCGGAATTGTAACATAACACATTCTAAAATCCAAACTTAACATTCCGGAATTGTAATTCCGTAAAACGTTCTGAAATCAGAACTAAACATGCCGGTATGTTAACTTAACACATTCTAAAATCTAAACTGAACATTCCGGAATTGTAATTCCGTAACACATTCTAAAATCTAAACTGAACATTCCGGAATGTTAACATAACACATTCTAAAATCCAAACTGAACATTCCGGAATAGTAATGTAACACGCTCTAAAATCCAAACTGAACATTCCGGAATTGAAATGTAACACGTTCTAAAACCTGAACTGAACATTCTAGAATTTTAACATAACACATTCTAAAGTCTGAACTTTACATTCCGGAATTGTAATTCCGTAACAAGTTCTGAAATCCGAACTAAACATTCCGGAATTGTAACGTAACACGTTCTAAATTCCAAACTGAACATTCCGGAATAGTAACGTAATACATTCTAAAACCTGAACTGAACATTCCAGAATTTTACCGTAACATGTTCTAAAATCTGAATTCAACATTCCGGAATTGTAAATCAGTAAAACTTTCTGAAATCCAAACTAATCATTCCGGAATTGTAAATCCCATCTGTACATTCCGGAATTGTACCGTAACATGTTCTAAAATCTGAATTCAACATTCCGGAATTGTAATTCCGTAACACATTGTAAAATCTGAATTTAACATTCCGGAATTGTAATTCCGCAACACATTCTGAAATCCGTACTAAACATTCCGGAATTGTAACCTAACACATTCTAAAATCCTAATTAATCATTCCGGAAATGTAACGTAACACTTTCTAAAACCTGAAATGAACTTTCCGGAATCGTAACGTAACACGTTCTAAAATCCCATCTTAACATTCTGGAATTTTAATTCCGTAAGACGTTCTGAAATCCGAACTAAACATTCCTAAATTGTAACTTAAGACTTTCTAAAATCTGAACTGAACATTCCGAAATGTTAACATAATACATTCTAAAATCCAAACTGAACATTCCGGAATTGTAACTTAACACATTCTA
>CAKAKR010067140.1:24376-60958 GCA_916700685.1 Adelosebastes latens | reverse complement strand
TATTGATCACCACTTCTTCTTCTTCTTCTTCTTGTCCTTCTTCTTCTTTAGCTTTGAGGTAATACCGCCACCTACTGGACTGGAGTGTGGAGCAGTAGATTGGCAGGAAAAAATAAATAACATTTAAAAAAATTAAATAAAGAAAATTTAAATTTTAAAAAATGTTAAATTTTAAAAATTTAAATTAAAAAACATTAAAAAAAAAAATTAAATAAAATTTAAATGAATAACTACTACTACTAGTACAAAAACAAAACAAAAACAATACAAGGGGATAAAAGCAGGTTGAAGAATATGTGTGTGTGATGTGGCTAGATGGTCATATATAACATATATCTACTCTTAAACACATATACTGTATCCACACACACACATTTAAATTTTAAAAACTTTTAAATTTAAAAAAGAAAAAGAAAAAAAAGAAAAGAAAAAGAAATGAGTTAAATATATATATAATACAGTATATACAAATACACATATATATTAATAATATGAAAAATAATAAAGATGATGATGATGATGAGGTCATGATAATAATATCAATAATAATAACACCAACACTTACAATAATAAGTGAGATAAATAAATACATAAATAAATAAGTAAATAATAACAATAATAAAGAAAAAAAATGTTTTAAGTTAATTCGAAGGTCATATATAATTATAACTGTGTATTTGTGTGTGGGTGGTACTTGGTCAGACCTACAAGGGAGCCAGAAATATACTTCTGCTGAATAGTGGTTGATATTCTGCAGTGATGGAGTACCGACTCTAGGAGGCAGTAACATATTTTTCTAACACATTTTATTGTCAGCTGATCATTGCAGAGCAGCCTTCGACCAAAACCTGTCAGCAATGTAAACATTGACTTTCCATCCATGTGATGTGGATCTATTAGCCTACAGGTATGTGTCACCTATTTGCATATCTATTTTATAAATCTACTTCAGTTGTATTTTTGTCTAACAACTGTACATTGCCAGCACAGCATGTGCTACATTAACTAGCTAGAACTTGTAGCCTGCCACCTCCCAAACTGATGCACACCAAAGTCAGTTCAATAAACTGGCTGTTTACAGTTTCCTTATTTATTAGGAAGAGAAATGCATGCCAGAATACGGATTAAGACATTTAAGGAGGCTGTTTTAAATTCGGCGTGTATTCGGGGTACATTAAGCGACTATAAACCAGTAAACTAATTCAGTAAACTTTGAAATGTAAACTCTGTAAATGATTGACAATCTCAGTGGTGAAATGATAAATGCATATTCTGTTTAATAACTGTTTTAAGTGGAATAGTGTAGTAGAGAGATTGTTCCTTAACTAGAAGGTCCATGCACTCCTGTTATAAAGCATCCCCTCTTTGTCCCACAAGGTCAAAGATTACCATCTCTATTCTGCAGCTGACCATGACCTCTGACCTCTCTGTAGTAGGGTGAAGGTCAGGCCATTCATTTTGGTATAAATGGCATATTGATCTTACATTCCAGCCCAGGACCTGATTGTGGGAAATTTGATGCTGCTGTCGTCAGCATGGCTTCAACCTCCAGCTTTGCTCCTCCAAAACTGTCCGACTTCATCCTGACAGAGCGGCTGGGCAGTGGTACCTATGCTACAGTCTACAAAGCCTACAGAAAGGTGAGTTTTGTGGAGGAGTCAGGGGAAACATCACATTATGTTCTAACAACATTCATGTTTCTATTTGAACTAGAGGTCTGTGAGGGAGCTTCCCTGTACTTCACTTTACTTGGCTTACCATACTTAAAGGCTGTGTAAAGGAAATTCAGAGTTTTGTTTCTAAACACATTATAAATGTTGGAAAATAATTACTGAAAAGATGTGCAAAGGCTGTGAACATTGTAGTACTGGATTGTGGAGTTAGACCGTTAAACTGTTTTGGTCCAGTTTTGTGTTAGGATTTTTTAGGCGGGGCTGAAATCATGACTCGATGACGCACTGGAATCACCCTTAACATAACTCCACCCATCTTCACAAATGTGGTTTTTGAAAGCCAAAATAGAGATACTGCTTATTTTTCCATGATTTTGAAAGCTAATTTTATATACTTGGCGATTTTTTTAATCATTCAAATTTGGCTGGGTGGTTAGTAACACATTTTTCTGTGGTGTGAAAAACCCAGAATGCATATTTATTTTTGCTTTACACGGACTTTAATAAACTATAATTTTGCAATGAATGTGAAAGATATTAGCCATTATTAAATGTGATTTCTACACTCCTTGTTGACTGTGACGTTGCAGGGGGACAGTCGAGAAGTGGTGGCGGTGAAGGTGGTTGGGAAGAAGACTCTAAACAGGGCATCGACAGAAAACCTGCTCACAGAGATTGAAATACTCAAGACGATGCGTCACCCTCATATAGTCCAGCTTAAAGACTTTCAGGTAAACTCATTTGTAGCTTTTAGATTTGTTGTAGCTTTTTCAAGGGATGTGTTGTGAATAAATACATTTTCCAGTCCGTAAGAGCTAATGAAACTATGCCCTGGCGTGCATCCATCCATGCAAGCTATGTTGATTAGGGGGGGCCAGGACATCATTAGAAGGCACAGCAGGAAAGCATCACTCTCCCGGTAGAGATGGTTACAAATGTCCAAAATTATATGTATACTCTGAAATAAATTGATCTTTATACATTTTAAATATTTCCCTTATTGTCTGAATTCTTCTTTTTCACCAGTGGGATGCTGAGAATATTTATCTGATCATGGAGTGGTGTTCTGGCGGAGATCTCTCCCGCTTCATTCGCAGTCGCAGGATTTTACCTGAGAGGGTGGCCCGGCGTTTCCTGCAACAGATAGGTGAGTTATACATTTTTAAGAAGTCACATCAGCATTGGTTCCACTATGTCAACAACTTCTTTGTTGTGTACCAATTTGTATTATTTTAATCTAGGGAGTTTTGACAGCCATGCATACATGTAAATTGTTTGGAACTCTTTTGTAGAAATAAACAGTATATTCTTGTGTGATACAAGTTTGTGCTCAGTGCAAACTTTAGGGCTGCTGCTTGATGTGGGCTGAGTTTAATATCACTGTGTATTTGTATGTGTGTCTGCACAAACAGCCTGTGCCCTCCAGTTTCTTCATGAGCGAAACATCTCACACCTGGACTTGAAACCTCAGAACATTCTGCTCAGCGGCTCCGTCCTAAAACTAGCAGGTGATCTCATGCCCACTCACACAGTCAAACAATCAAGTAAACACATACTGATTTGCAGGTAATTTAAGATCATTTGAACAACGTGCCAGGCACCAGAAGAAGTGAATCATTATATTGTTTCGTTGGGTTTGCAGAGCAAGAAAGTTTGTTTTGCTGCACAGGCCTCATTTGCGTATTAAACTCTACTTAATCTTGTTGCTTCAAACAACCCCCCTTTGTGCATTTTGCACTATAAACACATCAGTTGTAGGGTGATTCATTGCATCCACTGGAACCTGTCTCAGAGAACATGTTTTTCCACACTCTGATTTGTTCTCAGATTTTGGTTTCGCCCAGTACATGTCACCGTGGGATGAGCAGAGTGCCCTGAGAGGTTCTCCTCTTTACATGGCTCCTGAGATGGTGTGCCGACGCCAGTATGACTCCAGGGTGGATCTCTGGTCAGTGGGAGTCATTCTCTTTGGTGAGTACTTTGTGTTCACCTTTTCATCTCTTTTGAATGTGAAATACCCGCATAATGAATTGCACACTGTTTGAGAGTTTATTGTA
The DNA here is from genome assembly GCA_916700685.1 of Adelosebastes latens. Lineage (NCBI taxonomy): Eukaryota > Metazoa > Chordata > Actinopteri > Perciformes > Sebastidae > Adelosebastes > Adelosebastes latens. Next base: position 57,228 of record CAKAKR010067140.1, on the reverse strand, counting down.
ATGCTGCTTCATTATGTATTCAGGTGACCAAAACGTATTCCTATGCACAGATTCTGGTGTAACTGTTTTATGCTGTGTAGCGCAAGTCCCCCTTAATTTTTAACGACTCAACATCACTTCTTCTACAATAAAAGGCTAATCAGTTGACTGGCCCTGCAGGCTTGAAAAGAGCGTGCTGAGTAGGTCACAGATACAATTGTGCCATTAATCATAAAATGGCAGCCTGGTTTGCCCCCTTTTCACTGTGGTACAGTAATTGTGCAATAGCACACTACAGTAATGGCACTGTGTGGAGCAACATTGTACAATGGGAGGAGTTGTTGTCACAGTCAAGCCAAATAAGAGACACACTTAATTTACAGACTGTTGACTAAGAATTTCTCACAAAAGACCATCATTCATGTCAATGACAACTTTAATGCAAGAGATATTTAAGGTAGCAAAACTAAGATCATTTTTTTAATCCAGTATGAGCATTTGAAGCATGCATACCCTTTTCGTGAAACTAACCCTAATGTACAGTAGGTGCATTAGTTTTCATCACTGCAGATTATCCTTTCGGAAATAGTCTACTCAACATTGTTTGTGTGCATATAGAGGCACTGTTCGGGCGAGCACCATTTGCATCGAGGTCATACGCTGAATTGGAGGAGAAGATCCGGAGTAACCAACCTATCGAGGTAAGTTTTGAGCCATAAACAAGTTTCTCATTAGTGAATTGCTTGACTAAGACAGTCAGCAACCTTGCTTAAATAAATGTGGAAAAGATTTTTTAATCTAGTTTGACATGTAATGTGAGTTTATTATTGCCTGATTGGGGAGTATAAGGTTGACTGGACCATAGAGCTTCTAGCTGATATGAACCAGCTCTTTAGACCCACTCCCAGCCGACATTACTGTCTTTCTGAGGCTGTAGCGGGCTAGAGTGAAGATACTGGTATCATATGAAACTAGACAGCGTAAGGCATCCATTTGTACCAACTCTGTCATGCTAGCTTGTCCGAAAGGAGGTTAAATAACGCTATAAATGTAGGCTAAATTTTGGGCGAGGAAAAACTGACATGGCCATATTCACAGGGTCCCTTCACCTCAAGATATGTGAAGGAAAATGGTTCTATGTGTACCCACAAGTCTCCCCTTTACAGACATGCCCACTTTATGATAATCACATGCAGTTTTGGACAAAAAACATGCAGTATAAATGTTATTTTCACCTATTCTAAAAATGGTTTCTGCATACTGTGTTCCTCAAAGTCTTGGTGTCTTAATATGGTATTTTGGAGGGATTATTGATAATTTTTAGCAATTTGAGTGGTAAAATATAGTTACATTTAGCACCAAATCTGTGTAACAAATGATATCAACCCAAACATTGCTGCAACAACTTATGAGACATAAGAGCATCAGTGGGGGTTTCTGGCACAGCTTCACCTACTTGCAAGGTGCATGCAGAAGGGAAAAAGTCTCAAGAGGTCAAAACTTCAGCAACACTTGAAGTATATAGAACAACTTTATTGTCAGACCAACGTGTTTCAGCTTGTGGCCTTCATCAGGGTCATCATGAAACACATTGCAAACATTTAAATAGGATAGACGGTAGGTCTTTTGACCTCCTCAGAAATAATAGAACATGGAAATGGCCATCATATACTTCCATCATGATGTTCTGAGCACTTCTACATTTTCAATTTTTTCAAATGAATTAATTAGTTTTTATTTATTTATTTATTTATTTATTTATATGAATGGATTTTATTTTCTGCACAATAAACCAACATAAATTTAAAATCTAAAAATATTGCCATGCATACCATAACTAAGAATAATAAACAAAAAGTACATAAGTTAGCTTATTAATGCATCTACTTTTAAAGAAGGAATCCTTTAAGTGTTCATCAGGAACCCGTTTATAGAAAACAAGTAAATACCTGATAACAAAGATACAGCCACTTTCTCCTTACTTACTGGTTTTGAGTTTATCTCACAGGTCAGTATATCACACAGCTCCAACACCATATATCATAGTCTGTAAGGAAGCCAGATACACACATTATATTAGGAAGCATAGCATGTCAACATAACTCACAGAATATAGACAATAAGTAATCTAAAACAAATTGGAAGAATCATTTCAAACAGAAATACTGATGTGGCAGCATGGTCTCAGATAAAAGGCTTTGAACAGAAGTCACCCAGCTTTTATATAACCTCCCTCTCTCTAAACTCCTCCCCTGTGCATTGACAGGTGATTATCTCTCCACCCACTCCTGGTCTCACAGAATTGGCATTCAAGCTTGATACTTTTGAACAATATGAATGACTCACTGGTCACACTGGTGCACATGTTGAGCATACTCCGAATGTCAAATACTGTATTATGTCTAGAATAACGGAAATCTGCAAAGGAGAAGTGCTTCTTTTAGGAAAATTACTAAATGTCCGTTTGCCAGTGCATCAAAAGTCAGTGCATGACGTGCTGTATTTCATTCAGTGATTGATTCAGTAACAGTAACACTGTTGGGGTGTAACTGGCGTTTTTTGTTGTTTTGGTTTAAACCAAATCATCCCAATATACATACATTATCACATCACCTGGGAATTAGAGAACTTGTAGTAAGTAGTATTTAATATTTAATGACTGAAGTCACCTCTGTTAGCATATTATCCTTGTAATTCATTTTTTAATACTCAAAAGTAGCCTAAGTTTGTTGAAAACACATTTTCCCTGATTGAGTTTTTGTGAATTTTCACCATTAAACCACTAGATGGCATACTTTCACACTATACCTGTATCCCACTCCAGGAGGACTGACAGTGGAGGTGCTCAGCTGAAACAAGGACTTGTTATTGCTCATCTCCAGTTACCTATCTAAAATGTAAATGAAGCATAGATAAAGGAACAATCTGCAATACAAATTAAGGCCTTTTTTTTAGGGTTGGTTAACAGGCCTTTACAATATTTTCAATTATGACCCATTAAGAAACACAAAATGCTAATGTTTCTTCTAGAAGTTGAATTAATGATATATGTGTAAAAACACCTGTATTTAATGTGGTTTAAAATGCTAATTAGATAATTTTTGTCTTGAGTTTTATATGTTGAAATGAAACGTAACTGATTACTGGCAATTAAAAGTCATAGTTGTGTCTCTGTCCTGATTTGCCTGCTGCATACACAAGCCAAATGTTAATTACCGTTGTGGCAGTGAAGGATATCTGTACTTTTAATGACGGAGGGCTTTCAAAACACTTGAATCCTTGTGTCAAACGTTAGGCACGAGCTAAATGGATTGCATTAGCATATGGCCCATTACCCAGGGATTCACAGAGAGTTTTAAGGTCATCTTTTGACTGAGACTGAAGGTCTCTGGCAACAATCTGCTGTCCTTTTCCCTTGGACTGTCCTGTGGATTGAGTGCAACATAATAAGGTCATGTTTTGTGCACCAGCTCCCTCCTGGGGCCAGGGTATCCAAGGACTGCAGAGACCTTCTGTTGCGGCTGCTGGAGAGAAATCCAGATGCCCGGATCACCTTCGCAGAGTTCTTCACCCACCCTTTCATGGATATGGAGCACATGCCGAGCGCAGAGAGCCTAACGAAAGCGGTGAGAGAATAAGAAGAGAGGGAATGAGTGTGTCTACTCTAGATGACCATGAATAATGTGTGTGTGATTAACTGAGCACATGTACAGATGTGTTAGTAGGTTTGTGCTCATGCCTGCCCCACATGTGCCTTCACGCATGACTCTGCATGCATGCATAAGCAATGGCGAGTTGTGGCTGCGGTTTGCATCCAGTGATGCCAGTTCCTATTTCCTCTTTTCAGAAAGAGCTGGTCCTGCAGGCCGTTCAGAAGGACCAGGAGGGGGAGAGGTCCGCTGCGCTCTCTCTTTACTGCGGCGCCCTTGAGCACTTTGTCCCCGCCATTCACTGTAAGAGCAACAGCTACTCTCATATCCTGTCTGTGGCTTAAGCCCTTCAACAATGCACCGCCTTTGTTCCACCACAATAAACTGGCAAAGTAAACGCACTAAATGTAAAACCAAAACATCTCTGTTCTCCGCCCTCCCCAGACGAGACAGACCGACAACGTAAAGACGCCATCAGGCAGAAGGTAGGCCTCTCCTCGCATTTACATTTGGATTACTCTCTTTTTTTCAATTGGTCTTTTTTTTTTACACTCCAGTGGCTTTCACTTGGAATGAATTCTCTTCTATGAATACCATATGGTGTGGATGGAAAGCATATGGCGTGGTTGACATGATTAGGTTGAGTCAATGTAAGAGGACTTCCCACAGGTCAGCCAGTATGTGTCCAGAGCCGAGGAGCTGAAAGCCCTGGTGGCCTCAGACTACAGACTGAGCTTTGAGGAGGCCCGGACCTCCAGGGATGTCCTCCGAGGTAACCAACACATCTCAGTGCAGAGGGAGGGCCACTGTATGTCGGCATTAGCCTAGTCTGGTCAGGAGCTGTATGATAGGACAACCTGAGTAATGCAATGTGTGTTTTTGTACTTGGTTTTAAACAAATAATGGGGTTTTAGTCATTTTTCCTCTGTATAATTATTATTCTTGTAAATACATCTTCAAAAATGTGCTATTTTAGTAATGGAAAAATGCATTCAACCGCTGCATAGCAAAGATGTTTGATCTTTTCTTTTAATTAAAATTTTCTTTTCCCCTGCCCCAGAGGTCAAAGGTCAGGTTCAGCTACAGAATGGCAGTTAGGGGGTCTCTTAGGGATTTGGTGTTTTGCTCAAGAACACTTGTGCTCTATTACCATGTTGCCCTTAAATCAATATTGTGAAACCTTTAAAAATCAAAGTATCTCAAGTTCACAATACTGGAGTCTTAAGGCCCAGACACACCAAACCGACATCAAAGAACTAGCGGCGATGAAGGCCGACTGTTGCGTCGCTTCACATCGCCTTTGTCTTGGCTGACAAGTTGCACTTGAACACATCGCAAAGACGACAGCCTACGGCCAGTTTGCACGTACATTCTGCACCTGCGTGAGAGAAAATAACTCTCCACACCAGCAGGCGGCGGTAGTCTGTATTTATCATTCAAAAGGGTAAATCGGAAGACCGAGGACTGCAAATATACAAGTCGTTGTTATGATACGTACATAAAACAAAGCGGCGTTTGCCGACCATTTTTGCACCACTCTCACTCACCACTTAGTTTCATTCCAGATGGCCATGTCGTTGTGAAAATATCCGTGTATTGGAACGATCAGATGAGATGAAAAATGAGAAGTGCCTTCTGTGTATGCCCTCTTGACTTTGCTCGTTTGTTTGCTTTCCTCACTTCCGTTTCTCTTTTCATGCACTGATTCGTTTAAGCTGAACAGCCAATCAGAGTGATTTCTCTCACCGACGGGCTCCGCCGCCGATTCAACATGCTGAATCGGCTGAAAAACCTCTAACGAGTTCAGACTAGAGCCAAAAGCTAGGGCGACAGACGCACATCGACGGCCCCAAACTGCCCGACGGCCGACTGTTGGCTTCGTGTGTCAGGGCCTTTAAGATACCGCAGGGGCATGCTGAATACAAAGTATAGCATATTTTCTAGTAGAATGCATTGATGGTGCTTTTAGGTTGATATACAGTAAGACTTAAAGTACTATTTCCTGTCTTCTTTCTACTCTAGAAATGTCTCGAGACCAACCGCGGCTGCTGGCTGCTCTGGAGGTGGCCTCTGCTGCCACTGCTAAGGTTAGAAGGGGGCACTGCTGGATGATGCCACTGCTATAGAGATGCACACAAAAGGCAGAGTGAAGCAAAAGTAATACAACAGACAAAAAACAAACCAGCAGGGTACAAACCAATCCGCTTTCATAGATCACTCTCCAAAACCACATCTAACACTGACACTGTGTTAGTCGTGCCAATTTTTTCATATTTCTGTGTGCTTTTTTAAAAAAAATGAACAATAATGAATAAACAAATTTTGCAATGCGAACAGACGGAAATACCGGAATTATGCCAGTAATGAGGGTGGCCCAAGTGTCTCTGATGTCAGGTATAAAGCAATATTTTGCCTCATTTTCAATCCTCCATTATAGGAGGAGAGTGGATCGGATGATCACGAGGCTCTGGATGTGTACCAGCGGTGCTTAGGAGAACTACTGTTGGCGCTAGCAGGTAGATAAACTCCTTTCTTTCCAAACAAGATGGTTTTACACAATTATCCTGTCCTTTACTGCTGTTGGCTACTGAGCCACTCCACTGGAGCCAAGGTGTCTTGCTCAAGGATACTTTGACAGCAGTTGATAACCAAATTGTAGTCCCACATCTGATACTTCTTATGCATTCAGAAACATCACCTCAGACCTCAGGCTTGCTGTGTGTGTTTGCACACATTTGTTATTAGAGAAACCGAATAAGAGAGACTTGGAGTAATTTTGAAAGGCAGGTAGAAGGGCACGTAAAGTGATCTAGATGAGCCGACTAAGAGAGATGTTCATTTAGAGTTGATGGTACAGCCAGAAACTGAAACAAGTCAAGAAATGGCTGAACAAAGAAAATTATACTCAAGGGAAAGGCTGCAAAAGAGAGACAAAAACAACTTGGAGAGAGAGTAAAGATATGGAGATACCTAACTGGAAACAGAGAAAATGAGGCAAAGAGAGAGACTCTTAACAAGACAGATACTTTAACAGAGATGGATATAAAAAGACTGAAAGTGTCAAAGAAATAGAAAATAACTCGGGGAACGACGTGATTTAGAAAGTGCAAAAGACAAACTGACAGAGAAGACAGAAAGACAGAGTGAAGCAATAGACTTGGAGAGAGACGGGGACACTTAATAAGCGACAGACAGACAAACAGACAGAGGCGCTACAGAAGAGACTCCAGCGACTCTCTTTCTCTCTGCGGCCTGGCGTCCATTAGGCCGGGCTCATGAGCTCATCTGGAAGATCGACCTAATGGAAGAGGTGGGATAGAGTGATCCAGATGTGGCTTTGAGCCGGGATGAGACCCGGTGCCAGCACCCTGTGTGTGGTATGAGAGCCCTGCCATATGCTTCCCATTCAGACAGCACACTCTCATTTCTTTGTGTTATTGCACACTGGAAAACAAATAAAAACTATTATCTCCCTAATGAACAAGAGCTGTTGAAGATTCATTGTTTAAAAGATTTGACAGATTGTAGATGCTACAAGCTTGTCTTGTCAGTGGATCAGTAATATATGATACACTGATCCAGCAGCTAATCCCATGCCATCCTAACCAGCCTCTCTCTCTCCGGTGTCAGGGAGCCTCGTTGTGTGGCACAGCAGATACCACCAGGGGGGATTGTGGGGAGAAAACATTGGTTCTTTGTTTGGCTAAGAGCTCTTTGTTGCACAGCTTCCCAACATGCCTTGCCACCAGAGAGTCCTCCTCCCCTCTCTCTCTCTTCCCTCTCTGTCACTCTACCCTCCAGGATGACTGGCTGTGAAAACACCGGCCCACATTACAATCCACCCTTGAGCCCCCAGTCTACACGCTAGCGAAATCCAATCTAGTCGTTGACCTCTTCTTGAACAAACAAGGTGATTAGGTAGCTCTCTCCTCCCTTCCTCTCCTCATTATTCTCCCCATCTTTTTTTTTCTCTCTCTCTTGGTGAGCCAGCCGAGCCCCAGGGCCGCAGGAGAGAGCTGCTGCACGGCGAGGTGAGTAGGCGAGAGGCGGCTCCTGGTTGAGTCACGACCATCTGTCACCTCCAACGAGCCCTCGGCCCATGACCCATGAGCCTTTTTCTAGCAGTCACATGTACACATGTTTTTTGCGGTAAAGGCCAAATAACGTAATCCATCATCTTACATACACATACATCACTGTCCACTTTATAATTGGACACTTAAAGCGGCTATAATATTTTTTTTGTATATCCCCAATGGATCACATGACCACTTGTATGTGAAAAGAGTCACATGTAGTGACAACCAAGAGAATTATCACCCAACTCTACAAAGTTTTATAACGTCTTTCAGCTCATTGGTTTGGTTTTTTACGGCCCACAACTTTACTGTTTTGGTTGCTGCTCTCATTATCGTTGGTTTCGGCCGCAGCGGGCAGCTTTTTTCAGCGAAATAGCTCTACGAAACCAATCGTACGCTACCTGCCCAGCAGCAAACAGCAGAGAGACAAAGTTAGCGATAAGCTGGTGAACACAGTGGAACATTTAGCAGCTAAATAGTCAGGTATCTCCCTCAGAAGATGGTGGAAACAAAAAAAAAGAGCTAAAAGGAGAGTGACCACCTGAATATTGTGTAAATAACCAACTGTTTGCTGACAAATTCGACATATTAACTTAAAGAGGACCTATTATGCTCATATTCAGCTGCCCCCCTCTGCTGTGATTGGTCAACCGAACCAAACTCTTCGGACTCCGCTCCAGCTCCGCTCTAACTAGCTATGTTTGAGGGCTTGCCAAACTAGCCGCTAGGCAGGTATTATGCAAACGTGTTACTTGGTGACATCACCACGTTACAGAAGAAAAGGCGGGACTTCAAGCAAGGCGTTTCAGGCAGTTCGGGAGCAGTGTTTCTGTGGGGGAGAGTAACTCCTTTTGGCCTGGACTTTGTACTTTGTAACTTTGCAGACATTTTACATGCACAGAAAAACTATTTAACCCACTTAAGGAAAGGGAAAAACCACAAACGCATAATAGGTCCTCTTTAAAATGTGATATTATGTCAGTATTTACAGCTTGTTTCTTCTGCCCGTTTTAAACAAAAGATTCAATTTGTTAATTGTCAGTCATTAACAATCAACGTAATTGAATTAAAATTGAAATTAACAGACATAGGTAACTTGAAGAAAAAAACTAGATTTGTGTATCTGATAAGTGTTTAAAAAAAACATTTTGGTTTAGACAGCAAAACGACTTTTGTGTCCCAGTCAATGAATTAAATAAATCAGAGTAACAATAATGAACTTTAATAAAAAACACCAAAGTCCTGCCATTTATTTTCTCTTGTCTTGTTGCACTAATAAAACCTTTCCTGTAGACTACATGCTTTTGGACACCAACCTGAATATACTTGAATAAACCCTACATTATCCGGGCGTTCCAATAAATTGGCTGGCTGTAACTTTATGAAATCCAGACCCTGAGTAGTAGCATTGATATTATACTTTGACACACACATGCAACGGACTTGTGCATGTCTGCCATTAAATGCTCCAAAACTCTTGTGTTTTGTGCATTGTTTAGCCTGTAATTGAGCCAACAACAGACACCGGTATTTCACCAACAAACCCCAGAAGGGTGATGGGGGTTTGAGTGGGCCTCATAGACCTCCCCATTTGAAGTTTTATGGGTGCTTGTCTTAAGTAAATTCAGATGCGGCTGTAATAATCTAACACAGCATTAGGGAGGCGGGGGCGGGGGATTCAATAGAAAGCACGTGTGAATGCGAGAACCCAAAAGAGCCAGCACATGCTGCCACGACTGGCCTCCGTGTGCGTTCATATCTACTCTAGAGCACACTTTAGCCTACCAAAGCTGTAATTCAATATCCCAAATTCTCACAAGTGAGCCACAGCTTTGATCTTGTGTCATTATGGCTAAACATACGTGAGGTCCTGTTGTTCTGTGGCCTGTTTTTTCAGTAGATGTACCTCTGCAAGTTATCAATATGTCCCATGAGCCATCCTCCTACCAATGTAGATTTCCTCCACATTTATTGTGATTAAAGGGATGGTGATTAAAGTGCTGCGGCTACATAAGGTTGGGGTCAGGACTGAATACTAAAAACCTGTGGTCAGAATGATCATTTACCGCATCAGATTGGTGTTTTAGAGGGACATTATGGAAGCCATCAGTTTAGGTCTCCTGTGATTACGACCCTCAGATGTTACTGCAGTAATGCCCAAGAGGGTTTGCTTTATACTGCGAAATAGTGGTGATATAACTAGGTATGAGGTGCAGCCAAGAACCTTCATGATCACCAGAGGACCGATTACCACAGTAAAGAGCACCCTCAAGCATATGACGACAGCAGTTACTACTCGCACATGTGCGCCATATGAAATGTTTTCAAAAAATAACAGAGCAAGAAGCACATCAGCAGAGCCGATCACTTAAATCTGATTTTGACGTGGCGTTTATGTCCCAATGCATCTTAATGATACTGTGTCCTGCTACACCACACCGCAGTTTATAGTAAACGAGCACGACTCCGAAAATATATCCGGTAATTGATCGTTTTTTGTAGAGAATCATCTTCTGATTATAATGTAGACCAGAGGCCCTGGAAGTAAATTAGTATTATTAGTCTTTTTTAAACAAGGACCATGCACAAAAAAACATTAATCTTAAAATGAGAAGATGTGGTTTACTATGCCAGATTTAGTTGTTAGCTCATTTCCATCTGCAGTCCCTAAGCAGGTTCAGACAGAACAATCACTAGACATTAAAAACATGAATTTACATGCAACACCATTACATAGTCAAGGGGTCAGCAACCTTTAGTATCAAAAGAGCCATTTTAGGCCAAAAAAACAATTGGCCTAAAAGGCCTCATGTCGCCTCATGTCGCCTCATGTCGTATTGGTCTTCGTATATGTCGTGTGAAATTGAAAAATAACATGTAGATTTCACAAAAAACTCAGAATCGCCTTCCACCGGCTTATAAAAACTTCTAAGTAGTTTCATAGTCTTTGTTTAGCTGCTCTTCTTGTCCTTTGTGGTAGTTTCCATCATATTCCGCCTAAATCTGCATAGCTTGTGACTTTGCGGTGACTCGCAATTTTCTCCGTTGCGCGTAGCGTAGCAAAGATGGTGAAATGTTAACCTGCACTTGACCCACATGTGCGCAGTTTGACAGCGAACACAGCCCCGTGATGACAGCCTTCTCTGCTTTCTTCACAGCCACTGGATAAAAGACAGATTTTAAAAAAGCGTCTGTCCTGCAGCGGTTTGACTTTTGAAAACTAGAGCCAATGAAAATGTGGGACATCGTCTCAAAATGTGGGACAAGGGACAAAAATCCTGTGCAGTCCCTGATAAAGTGGGACACCTGGTCACCCTAGGACCAAAGTGGTGGACTGACCGACTAACATTGCCGTCCCTCGCACCACGCGTGTCTAAAAAACATCAGTAGAACACATATTACCAATACATAGTACTTTGCATTGAAAGTGTAAATTGTAATTACATTTATTAGAATTTGATGTCTCTCGCCAGATTAAAAGCCTCATGTCCAGAGCTGAATACCTCAAAAAGCATATCAAGGTAAGCATGCATTCCTTTCAAATACTCAACTGAAGGATTAGACACACATCGTCAGACTGTATGAGTAAATCTGCCTCTGAGAACACACAATATGGTCGAATTCAAAAAGAGATTAGGGGCAAGATTAGGACTTCTTTTTAGTCCCTATATCTGTATTTAATGTCCATGTTTTGGTTATTAGTTTTGGACGATTATAGGTATGTGTTTATTTTTCAGATGCAGGAAACTCAGAGGGACGTGTCTCTGGATCGAGAACCTCTTGCGGACTCCGTCAGAAGCTGTGAGTTTCCTTTCTGTGTTGTATAAACTGCTCCTCTGCTCACGAGAGTGTGTTTTTGAGAACCTTGCTGATAAGTGACTTTATGGAGGTTTGTTATGGGAAAATGGTAGAGGTCAAGTGAGGAATGGCCGCCTAAAGTTGCAATGAAATGTCCTTTCATTAAAGGTTTTTTTCCACTAGTAAAATATGAGCCATCCTCTTGCTGCGCTGGCCACCCCGCAGGACTGTCTGGCTCTTTGATTTCATTTCAGTGCAGCCCTGGGCTGCTCTGTCCTCTGCCCTCTTGTAAAGCCTACCTTGTGAAACTGAGACTTCGTTACTCTCCGAACACACAAACACCAGAAACAACAGCACACATGTACACTTCATTCCTTTCACATACTCACTTGTGAATTTGCTTCACATATATTTTAGGAATCGGTGTATATTCGGTACATATCAAAGCCAACCAATGTAACATTTAAAAATGTTAATATAAAAAGCAGTAACATTTCATATACTGCAACTTCTATGTCTGTTCACTATATAAACAAACTACTAAACTAGATAAAAACCAATGATATAAGTTCCATTTTAATATACTTGAACTTCCCAAGCTGTAACCCATACACACAGCCTAATTCCCAGTATTTTCTGGGCTCAGTTCCTGGATGGAGAGTGGATACCTAAAGCCCAGACAATATCCTGTTCTCAGCAAGAAATTCCTGGGGAATTATGAATCAAAAAAATGGGGATGGGGGAAGGGCACCAGTGACTCTGGAGGCCGCTCGAATTTCGTGAAGAACGTGGCTTCTTATTCTGCTGCTGTTGTTTTAATAAAACCACACCACAGTCAGCCGTACTCGCTGGCGCTGATCCAGCAGCAGCTGTACTAGAGAAGGGTCGCAGCAACGCCCAAGTCTGTCTGGTGACCTTAGACTACACCGAAACAAGCAGCACATTTTTTTGCTGAGAACTATCACGCTGTAACCCTCAGACAATTTTAGATGTTAAGCTGCTCGCAGTGTTTCAGTGGCCCAGATACAACGTCGCCCCCCTGAAGCACTAAACCCTCACAGACCTGCATGATCAGTGTAAGCCTGAGAGGAACGGACTCACAATTTTAGGCAGAGGTATTTCCATGGCCAGTAAAGTGTGATGCTTATACTTGGCATATATATTAAAGAGAACATATTATGCTTTTGTGCTTTTTCCCTTTCCTTTAGTGTGTTATGTAGTTTTTTGTGCATGTAAAAGGTCTAAAAAGTTACAAAGCCCAAAGTCCACGCCAAAGGGAGGAACTATCCCCCACAGAAAATGGGTCGTGTCTAGAAGGTAACCCACGAGTTGGGAAACCCTCACGAGATGGTTAAGGTTAGGCATTGATCTTAAATAGTTAAGGTCAGAATAGGTCGTCAGGCAGCGAGTCTCGCTAGAGTTTTTATGGATTTCAGATCAGATTTCTCAATTTGCGGGTTACCTTCTAGACACGACCGAAACACTGCTCCTGAACTGCCTGAAACGCCTTGCTTGAAGTCCCGTCTTTTTTCCGTAACGTGGCGATGTCACCAAGTAACACATTTGCATAATACCTGCCTAGCAGCTAGTTTGGCACGCCCTCGCACAAAGCTAGTTAGAGCAGAGCTGGAGGGGAGTCTGAAGAGTTTGGTTCGGTTGACCAATCACAACAGAGTGGGCCAGCTTACCAATCAGAGCAGACTGGGCTTTTCGGAGGGGAAAGAGCGTTTCAGGCAGAGGGCGAAAAAGAGGTGCTGCAGCGCAGGCGGCATGAGAAAAATAAAGCGTTTTTTGATCATGTTCTAGTAGAATCCCAAAATACAAGTATGAACCTTAAAATAAGCATAAGAGGTCCTCTTTAATTAAATTTGTTCAAATGGTGTTTTAGGAAATTGGTGATTGAAGTAGAAGTCAAAAGGGTAGGTTGAGAGAAAGTAGGGTATAGAAAAAATATCAATTTAAATATTATTCTGTGTAATCCTGAAGGCACTGATGTGGTTACTGATCCCACAGAGTCGTTTTAGTTTTATTATTTAAAATATAGTAGTACATTTAAAATTGTCAATGTCTTGTAATCTTGAAAAAGTGAAGCCTAACTCACATCTATCATTTGTGTTTTCTCAGCTTGCTGTTTGCAGTAAGCTTGAAGGCCACCGTGGGAACTGAGCACCAGACTGCCTGTCAGTGTTCAGATTGGACACAGAGCGTTCACCTGGCCAGGTCTCTGTCGGGGGCCAAATCAAACCTGCATCACCCCACATCCTAACCAACCCTGAACGCTGTCCGGGTGGGATATTACAGTTGCCAGCCAAATGTGGTCAATGTTTTGGTTGTTGCTGGAAGGTTGATAATTTGGCAGGTTGTGTTTATACTTTATGAGGGAAAAAAAAGTTTGGCTGGTAAAATACTGAAAGTAGCTCTTGAATTTTGGATTTGCACACTGGTGAATGTGAAGTTCCCTGCTCTTTACACGGTGTTGTTGCACTGCTTTAGCCTCAAATCCCCCCTCCTGACACACCATTGATATGTAAATGCTGGACAGCTTGTATGACAATACCACACTGTCATGGTAAACGAGTTAAACAGAGACTGTTGCGTTTATTGTAGCGCAAAACATTCAACGGTATTTGCAGCGCACCTAAAAACTGTGAAAACCTGAAAGTACAATCAAATGGGAACTGTGACGTTAAGAAGTACCACATCAGTTTTGAACTGTAGTATTAAGTATAATATATTGAGGCCTCGGCAAACATGCCGGTACTCCCTCACCCTCCCTTCCCCACTGCCTTTACTGTGGGTGAACCACAGGCTCACCATGCTCTCCCCGCTGATGGAGCCCTCTCCACCACTATGAGGGGAAAACTGGAGAGGTGCGGCCTCTGCCTTATTTACACTAGACTTGCATTTTCTTAGGTTTGGCACTGGCTGGGTATTTGAGGGATACAGTGAGTTGCAAAGCCTTCACAACTAGGCCTCTGTGAAATGGTAAAAAAGCTTAACAGCCGGTGGCAGCCGCCGTTGTAGGTCTTCACACACTGTTTTGATTTCAGACAGGTAGGGCGCTTGAATATCCAAATATTTGTGAATATAATTTTCAAGGCAACTGGACAAAATATGTCTGCTGGCGAAATGTCCACACGGCTGTGTTGTTTTGTTTTTTTATTTGAATGTTTATACAGCTGTGATTTTTATATTCTATGTATTTATTAAATGAGGAATTCATTGGAAAATAAAATGGCAATCACCAAAGCCTCTCTAGTCTGTAACTCCTTCAGACGGTTTTGTCAACAGCGCAAGGCAAAGGCTCGTCTTTCAGGACCTATGGAAAGATTTATGTGCCGCCGTGGGAGCAGCGCTGCTGCTGGTCCCTCGCCATCGTCATCATCTGGAAGGCCGCTCTGCAGAAACAGCTGGCTCATGTCCACAAGGGGAGGAGAGAGGAAGGCAGCAGGCACAGGAAAGTAAGGACATTTGATAATTATATGATTCGTGTGGAAGTCTGGAAAACTATGATTTTGAAAATTTCCAGGAACTGTGGGAATTACACGAAGAATTCATTACACGCATATTATCTTTTGACCTTTTATGGCCCTTGTCTCTTCTGCCATGTAAAGATAGATAGATAGATTTCACAGCACTTCTTACTACTGGTTGCTCACAATTAGCTGATACTGTTTGCACGTTTCTTCAGAGAAGACAAAAGTGACCTCAAGTGGATATTAAGCTTCTCAAAAAACTGAAAAGCAAAAATAGTGAACCATTTTAGAAAGCTGGATTAGAGCCACCATGATTAGGAATAGCAGAAAATATAAAGTCAGCTGGATTTAAAGGTGCACTCTATCAATTTTAGACATAAATATCAGTTTACTTGTCGTCTTTAGTCTCATTAAAGCCTCGTTATACTCTCGAACGGACGCGTACATGGACAGCTGTGTACACCACGGACGCATAGAAGTTCTGTTTATACTTTCAGCTCGGAGAATGCGCTCCACACGTGCAGTAGATCACTATGCTACCACTTTGGCTTTACCCTAACCTGTGAAAACAGTTATAATGTTTCTTTTGGCTCTGGAGGAGTTTTGTCAAGAGAAAATAACCCTGATGATGACATAGTGATGTCATATACAATAAAAATATATTTAACAGAAAGCCTATGTTGGGAACTGGAAGTGTGGCGTTTCACAGATGCGGATGTTATCAGGCAGTGGTTCTACTGAAAGGCCTGGACTGCTATGAAGTAGGTCAAGTTTGGGTCGAGTTACAATAGTTTGTCTTTCAATGGCGAATCGTGTAAATTCTCCGCCACGCCACGTCAACATCGTTTCATAAAAACTCAAGCTTTTAACAACATTTCATGACAAAGGACTTTAGATTGTACTAACCAAATTTGAAGTCGATCGGGTTAAATCTGTAGGAGGAGTTCGTTAAAGTACAGAGCCTGGAAATGGCCAAAAATTCAAAATCTTAGTAAATAATCAAAGAATTGCCAATTTAAAAAACAAAGTTCTTCTACAAGCAGTGAAATAGAGAGTGTGGCTGTAGTTGCCTGAGGTTTAACAAGTGGTTTTCAGATCTACCGAGGACTCACAGTAATGTTTGTTTTCTACCCTACCAGCTGGTTAATCACATCCACCTGGCCTGCCAGGTGTAAATCACTCCCACACTGTCTGGTTAGAACAGAGAGTCCTGGAGCAGCAGGACGGAGAACCACCGAGCGCTGTGGAGAGGGGGAAAGGGGGGCTCTAATTGGCTAACGGTGCCCGTGGTGTTGGCTCAGCTTCATTGCTTTAATCATGACATGAGCATGTTGCTGCCAGGAAAACTTTGGATGCAATTTTGACCCTTGTGCTTGCTTTGTTGCTTGTTTCTGGGAGTTCTGCCAATTTATATTGCTCTCCGAAAATTGCGTAGAATAGCCGAACAGTAATGCAACCCAGAAAGGGAGATTCTGAAAAAGGAAACCTTAACCCATCAAGACACCCCCCCAGTCTCCTCTCGCTAACCACAACCTACGGCATTGTGGCTTTAATTGGCCTCCATTTTGCTGCAGCTCCAACAACACTACTTACGGCCCTTCCAGGCTCCCTCTCTCTGTCTCTCTGGCTCTGTTGATACTGTTAACGGGACAGCGGTCAAGTCGTATTGGCATCAACGTCGCCCTTAAAGAGGGGTCTCTGTGTTCTAGACCTGAAGGAACTGGGTGCCCTTGACTCCAGCACCCCCTTGCCCTGAAAACAGAGAGCAGGTCAGCCATTCACTGTGGCTCGATGGCTATCATGAATGGAACATTGTACCTACGAGAGACAAGAGCCTCCTAAATCCCCGGGTCACTCCCACTTTGGAGCAGGCGAAGAGAAAGTGGGGGTCGAGGGAGGGCGGGGGGTTTGTTAGAGAAATTTTGAATAAAGATAATTTAGAAAATGGGCTCCAGCACAGTGCTGCCTCTGTATCCCCCTGTTCCCTCCACACACTCAGCTCCCCAAGGCTGCTCCGCTCATGTTTGTTTTGATTTTGCTCCCAGAATCAGGGTGGTGGTGGTGGGTGGGGGTGGGGGGGTTAGAAGGGGGCGGGGTGATTATGTTGGAGGACTTTAAGATGCATGGCAGTGGTTAAGACTTACTGGACCAAAGACAATCTAACTAAACTAGAGGGAGTCATGCTATACTGTAGCTTGCTTTGTTTCTCTATCTCACTGTTGTTATGACACAATAGACAGTTGGAAGTGCTGGAGGATTCCTGTGGTTAAACGCAAAAATCAGTAGAAGCTGTGCAGAAGATCTCTCCAGGCCTTGGAGATGTTGAAATCTGCCACCTGCAACTCAAAACTTCTATTTACTCATCACATGTAGGTCTATTTTATCACGCGATCCTATGCGGACATCCTGTCAAATATGAAACGCGTCTTTTTTATCAAGCAGTTTATGTGTAGAAATGAAACACCTCTGACCCGATCAGCCTGTCTGTTAAACTAACTATGTGACAGACGTGTTTTTCTTTTGCTGCGATGAACTGGAAAGAGCTGACGAAAAGGTTCAAGGCAGGTTTAATAAAATCTGTTCCTTCTTGTCCTGGTAAACACATTTTGCTCTCATTTCGTTAATTTTCTACTCTTGCCGCTGCACTTTTCCATCTTTTGGACGTGAGGAAAGTTACATTTGCAGAGCAGGTGTGCACCTCACCCACGCACCTAAATGCCAAATGACTCTTTTACAATTTGTTAATGACGTGTAAATACCAAAGGAAGTGTGGAACAAGCCCCAAATGGCTGCTTGCTCTGAAACACTTGGTTCACCAGAGTTTTGGTCATTAGTGAATATATACTGGGAAGTCCTTCTGTCTGATATCAGCTCAGTTGGATCTGCCTTCCTCCTCTCAAAATCATGGTGGTCTGATTACAACTTGAGCCTAAATTGTACGTAGAAATCTCATTTGTCTTTTTGCTCCAATGGGGATGGTTTGCTCAACGACTAGACACTTAAAATTCCTCACCAGGTTTCAGTTACACTGACCTAATCCCTTAAATATTAGACAGTGAAACACAGCCTTATTCAGTGCTTACTCTGGAGTCACTTGGCTGCCTTGAGAATGACATTTATAAACAATAACCTCTGCTTTTTTGGCTTTTAGATACTGTACATCGCATCGTACAAAGGCAGTGTATACATATTTTATAAGTAAATCTAATATGAGGAAGTATTACTGCACTCAGAGGGAAAACCAGTCTTCAAAATGCAACTGATCTTTTTACTTTCTTTCTTCATCTCTCTATGGACAAATCACATCATTACACAAATTAAGCTCATAAACATTTTATTATAAAACTCACCCTCCCACATGGAAGACACTGCTGCTCTGAAGTGTTTACTGCTACGATCCCACAAGATGAGATGAAAAACTCTAAATCATGTCAGGCTATGTGTGCACAAAATCTGAGCTATACGTTTGTATTGAATGCGTGTAAGTGACCGTGGGCAAACACTGGCTTACATTACTGCATATAATTGTAAAATATATACACATTCTTCATATTCTAGCTTCATAATTTAACATTCAGTAACATTTTTAAAGACTTCATGACAGAACAAAAGGATTAGTTTTGACACAATTTCAAGTGGCAAAGACACAAATTGGCAGTTTCATTACAAGTGATCGATACTAACAAAAAACATTGTTTTTACTTTCCCTTTTTCCTAAACAGCTTAATGTGGACTAGTGAATGAAAGAAGTGAGACTGAAAGACTGCTGGTTCAAATCTCTGGGCTGTCGGTGTGGACCTTGGTACAGGTAACATTAGCCCTGTTGGCTGCTCAGTAGCCGTACAGAGATAAATGAATGTGATGAATTGTTCTCAAAACACACAAATAAAAGCTTTCAAAGTACAGGGGATTCATGAACTGAACTCAATCTCTTTGTTTTAATTAGTTTAAATTTCATCTGTATTTTGTGCATTTCTTTAGAAAGCACTCAGTGACAATCCTGCGTGTTAAAAGCGCTCTACATGTAGACTAATACACGTCTTGTTTAGTTAGCAACATTCACACTCCTTTAAAGGAACAGTGTGTAGCATTTCGGGGGATCTATTAGCAGAAATGGAATTGATATTCATAACTATGTTTTCATTAGTGAATAATCACCTGAAACTAAGAAACGTTGTGTTTTCGTTAGCTTAGAGCCTTTCAAATCTACATAGGGAGCGGGTCCTCATCACAGAGTCCGCTATGTTTCTACAGTAGCCCAGAATGGACAAACAAAATACTGGCTCTAGAGAGAGACTCTCATGTTTTTATGTCGGTAACGTGAGCTGCAGAGTGCAAAACCTTGGTACCGCCAGCTGCGTCTGACTTCCGTTGCTCCTTAAGTAGTGTTATTATGGTATGGATGGCCTCTGAGCGAGGCGAACGGCGTTACCACGGTTTTGGAAAGGGAGGAGTGAGCGGAGGGGTAGTCAGTTGGTTGCAATCTGCAACCACACCGCTAGATGTCGCCAAATCCTACACACTGTACCTTTTAACAAACACTGTGAGACGCAAAAATAATTAACACACATTCAGCCCATGTTTGACCGCTCATACCAGACTATTGCTCACGAGTGTATACATTGTTAGTCCTGTTGTGACATTACGATGGTCATTACTGTGTTGTTGCTACAACACAATAATAGCTGTTAAAGATGCTTGGTCAGGCCGTCTTAATATCCAAAAAATGTACTTTCTTTTTTTGATGAATTTGATTCAATAAAAGTTCCTACAACAACTTCCGTTCGAATCACACAATTTGTTTAAAATCAGATTCATCCATACATAACAAAGCCAAGCAGTGTAAACCTCTCATCATGAGCAGTGTTGAGGATAAACTCCAGGTATGGTATGTTGACCTATTCGCACCAGCAACAGACAGCTTTTCCTGCCTCCGTGTGAAAGCAGTAATAAAGACAGGGGTCTTTTAAAGGCGTGAAAGGGGGCAGGCGGTAGAGAGGAGGAAGAGGGGGGAGTTGGGGGTGTCTCAGGAAAAGTTCAATAAAACAATCTCACATGGGGGGAGGGGCCCCAGACAGAGTGCTGGAGAGGGCTTCAGTTAATTTCAGCACTTGATCCCACACCCTCGTCTGTCCTTTTGACTGTTCCCACAAATATTTGAAGTGTGGTTGCTGCAACAATGTGGAGGCCCCTGAAATGGAGAGCAGAGCAAACAGAGACTGGATGGGTCCAATGTTTGTCTAAGGTCTTAATAAAGCCACACTCCAAGGACCATTGAAACCAAACAAACAGGAGCTGTTTAAAGGCACTCAACTTGGCAATGCCCTGCAACAAATAGTCTGGCGTAGGGTCACTTCCTCTTATCTGGATCACCTGGAAGTATTTTTGCCAACAGTTCACTCAGAGCGCTGTAAGGCCATCTATATGTGAAGGTTTGATTCACAAAGCGGTTTTCCTGAGTGACATGTGCATGAAGAAGAATTACTATGCAAATTGTACGGTTGTGGAAAGCATACACAAATCACTACTGTGCTCACTGGAACTAAAATGGAATGGCAGGGAGGCCTGCGGGTGAATAAAATAGCTTCTCTTATCCAGCAGACCTGGGTTTGAGTCCTGTGCCAGCAAGCCAGTGCCACTTTGATCAAGTCAATGATTCCAACTCCTGCTGGACTCTTGGCTCCTTGGAGAAGTCAAATGAACAAGCTGTCATTTATAAATCCAACAAATGTTTCTAGTACCCCATTGTCTCAGTACAATATCCATGTTAGAGGAAGAAACAGGAGCGTCACACAGCTGGGCAACCTCTGGGAAGCAGAGTTATGATCAGTATACACCTCCTCTCTGTCATGTTTAGGGTCATAGTCTTCATCCTCGTAGATGTCATCCACATCAGGCTGGTCTGAAAAAACAATGTGGTCTCCAATGGCGCAAAGTTTGCTCATGATCTCCTTCACCACTTCACAGAAAAGCCTCTCCACCCCGTCGCAAACGGTTCAGCAGCCTGCCATTGGGGATGAAGAGCATCTGCTGAATGGTGGCTTTGCACTTGGAGGAGCACTTCCTGCCGTTTGAATCACAAAGCGGTTTTCCTGAGTGAGATGTGCATGAAGAAGAATTACTATGCAAATTGTACGGTTGTGGAAAAGCATACACAACTCACTACTGTGCTCACTAAAATGGAACGGCAGGGAGGCCTGCGGGTGAATAAAATAGCTTCCCTTATCCAGCAGACCTAGGTTTTGAGTCCTGTGCCAGCAAGCCAGTGCCACTTTGATCATGTCACTGATTCCAACTCCAGCTGGACTCTTGAACAAGCTGTCATTTATAAATCCAACAAATGTTTCACTCTCAGTACAATATCCATGCCAGAGGAAGAAAGAGGAGCGTCACACAGCTGGGCAACCTCTGGGAAGCAGAGTTATGATCAGAATACACCTCCTCTCTGTCATGTTTAGGGTCATAGTCTTCATCCTCGTAGATGTCATCCACATCAGGCTGGTCTGAAATAACAATGTGGTCTCCAATGGCGCAAAGTTTGCTCATGTTCTCCTTCACCACTTCACAGAAAGGCCTCTCCACCCCATCGCAAACACAGCGGTTCAGCAGCACGCCATTTGGGATGAAGAGCATCTGCTGAATGGTGGCTTTGCACTTGGAGGAGCACTTCCTGCCGTTGAAAAGCTGCCCACAGTACGACAAGTAGGCCGTGAGGGAGGTGTGGCAGTCGCTGTCCTCCTCGCACCGCTGCCGGGCCTCCATGCACCCGATCCCGCCGGCATCGTTCGGGTGTCTGCGTGGGAGGCACGGCTCTATGGCGCGTTTGGCACCGACGCACTCCAGATCCTGCGCGCAGTCGCACGTCTCCAGATCCGGCCCGCTGCGGGTGTGATTGAGCCGGATGAGCGCGTTGATGCAGTGGCTCGGACACTGCCTCCTCGTGCCTCTGATGTTACCTTCACAAGCTGCCAGGTATTGGCTGTAGGCGAGGTCGCACTCGGGCTCCTCGTGGCACCGGAGGAGCGCCTGCCAGCAGATTAGCTGGGCGTCTAAGGCCACCACCAGCACCCATGGGAGAAGTGCCAGGGCGCTGCTGCTGCACCAGCATTTCATGCTTTTTGGATGGGAGTTCTAGCTCGGTGACGTCGTGCACTTTCTCCACCACCAGCACATTAGGATCAGGAACAATGCAGCCTTACACACTGGAGTTCATAAGTATTCCATACATGCAAACCAACTAGTAGTGGAAGAAAATGGTCTTTTTATATAAATGATCCCACACTGTAAACAATTGCTGTTAATTTACAGCAGGATTTCAACAGTATTAACCTGTTATTGCTAAAAAACAGTGCTTTACTGTTAATACAAAAGAAAACCTGTTGTTTGTTTTTTAACTGAACTATAATGCATTCTTAAAAAACAGCACTTTACTGCTGATCAACTGTCTAAAGTATCATCAGTAACAGTTTCATGCAGTATTTTTTTAATTCTGGGACCTGATCTGCACATGTGAGGCTTGTACATTGTACATGATTGTAAAATCAGTGAATTAGCTCTGTTCTTCACTCACATGTTGTTATGGTTTGCTTTCTGTGCTTGTAGCCAGCTATAGACAGACATTTTGGGAAAAGTGTCAACAAGTCTATTATAGCCTTTTTCCTAACAAGTGCCTTTAATTGTATTTAGTGTGACTATTCCTATGTCTGTAACCTGCTAAGTCTATTCATCTAGGCAAAAAAATAACGTTTATTAAAAAATACAAAAATACAACCTAAATAGTGCATTAAAACAAATCAGTAAGATAATGTAAAAGAAAGGTGGAAAAACAGCTATATAATGTATCTTTAAACAGTAAATTAACTGTAAAATACTGTGAAATTAATAAAAAAAAACAGTATTTTTCATTAACAGTACAAAGCTGTAAATTTCAGCAACAGTATAATAATGTTAATTTTACAGTAACATAAAGGCAAGCCTCTGCTGCCAGCTCTTTACTGTTATTTTACTGGGAAATTCTTAACAGTGTGGAGTTCATAAGTATCCCATACATGCAAACCAACTAGTAGTCCAAGAAAATGGTCTTTTTTTATAAAATGATCCACGAGCTTTTAAATTTGTCTCCTCCTGGTGAGCCTAGAAATCACCACGCGTGGCTGCAGAAAGCAGAGAAACAGTCCAGCATAACAGTTATTCCAGGAAGCATCAAAAGTGGGTCCTCCAGACTGCAGCTTGTGTCTGCTGCTCCTCCATGCAAACCGGTGCAGAATAGTGAAACGCGCCTGCAGAGCTCTCCAAAAAGTTACTGCACCACTCTATAACCACAAGTTATTGTCCACAACTCACTTTGTACACTTGAAATCATCTTTTTAGCCATTGTCGGTTCCGACTCCTCTCCTCTGCAACACTGTTAACATCCATATGCACGCATTCCGATGTTGTTGTGTTTTTTTTCTCAGTTGGAATAGGTTTCTCTCTTCTGTCGCATTTTGTCCCGCTATGTGCGTCTTTGTCCCTCTTCCTTTTGCTGGTTACGCTTCACGGTCCGCCGAGCATTTCCCCCACAAAACACCCCTCCTTCTGGAGAAAAAAAGAAAGAAAACTTTTCCTTCCCCCCTCTCTCTCTCTCTCTCTCTGTCTCTGTCTCTCTCTCTCTCTCATTTACAATCCTGGCCACCTGATTGGTCGTCATTGAGGAGTCAGCCGTGGGACCCATATCTAGCAGGCCTACAGCAGCTTTTACGCACAGAATCCTCTCACTACATGATGAGATAGGCTGGATAAAAAAAAAAAAATGTTTATGATTTTCCTTGCATGAAATCCAGGATCTGTGTGGTCCCTCTTGTAGCAAAACACTAGTGAAAAGTGGGGGTGAGGTTAGGTTAAAGGGGGGGTTGCATTCCTTTGCAAGAAGCTCACATCTGCAACTTCACTGCTCCAATTTTCTGTGCAGAAAAAAAACAAATCTGTTCCTTTTTAGCCGCAAACATATCAGGGGGGAAACCTCTGCGATAACTGCCTTGCCTGTTGAGAGTTTGCACTCAAAGGTTTCTGCTAATTGTCGTTCTTCCTCCCCCCCTCCTACTCCCAGTCCTGCCTCTCATTCTGCAGAGTTTTTAAGCCCCGATTGATGGAGGAGAGAATGGGAGAGAATAGTATTTTCTGGACCGTTTCACCCCAATTGTGTCAGATTGGCCATGCAGTGGCCCAGTGTCTTTCCAAGGCTGAAGATTGTCCACGCACTGCAGCCTATCAATGGAGAGGGGTTTCAGCATCAATATATTTTACAGCTATCCCCTTTCACTCCACACTTGAGAACTACCAACAGCCCAGGCTTTTCTGCCATTCAGATGGTAACTAACAGGTCTGCCCCCACTGAGAGGCTGTGCCAGTGTTGCACAAGCTCCACAGAAACCAGATGGATGCCCCGACCTGAGATCTACTGGAGAGACTACAATATGACCGATAGCTGCTGGTAAAACTGCAGTTCAGTTTTTAAAAATTAGCATAGAATTAGCATTAGACCAACTGTCCAGGTGGACAAAATAACAGAAACACCAGAATAGGCTATATAACTTCAAGTCTTACCGTCTCAACATTATAAGCGTCACAAAGCAGTGTCTATCACTTTATATATATATATATATACACTCAGTGGTCACTTTATTAGGTACACCTGTAAAACCTTTTGCAATTCAATACAGCCATAAATTCAACCTCTACAAAGTTTATGGTGTTTAGTTTTTAAAGGTACAGTGTGTAGGATTTGGCGATATTTAGTGGTGTGGTTGCAAATTGCAACCAACTGAGTATCCAACACATTCTCATTCCAACTCGTCACATACCGCCCTTGGCGTCACTTTAGGTTTAGGCAACAAAACCACTTAGTTAGGTTTAGGAAAGAAATACATGGTTGGGTTTAAAACTACTAAGTTTGTACAATGAACAACGTCACCACAGTCCTGGCCCACTTTCTGAGAGCGTTTATGCAGCAGATGGGTTTACATTGTAGTTAATGGAACGCCCGGTGCGTTTCATACCGGCGCTAAAGGGTGCCGTGTGAGGCGATACCGAACACCGACGGCCGTGACAAAGCCTCTGTATTAAACGCCCTGGGAATGAGAACGGGCTGGAGTACCCCTCTGCTCATTCCTCCATTTCCAAGACTGCGGTAACGTGAGCCGCAGAGTGCAAAACCGTGGTAACGCTGCTCGCCTCGTTCAGAAGCCATCCTTACCATAACAATACTACTTTAGGAGCAACGGAAGTCAGACGGCGGCTGGCAGTACCACGGTTTTGCACTCTGCGGCTCACATCAGAGAACTACGATGGCCTTCAGGTAACGTAAAACCATGAAAGGCTCTCTCTAGAGCCAGTGTTTGGTTTGTCCGTTCTGGGCTACTGTAGAAACATGGCGGACTCCGTGAAGAGGACGAAAACACAACGATTCTTAGTTTCAGGTGATTATACACTAAAGAAAACATAGTTATGAATATTATATTCCTGCTAATAGATCCCCCGAAATGTTACACACTGTTCACTTAATGATATAATTGCAGTCTAGCACAGCTTGAATTGAATTAACCCATTTTACAGGATTTTAGTACACATTGGTATACAGTCTGTGGATTATTTGACTCATTCCATCACTACACTGTTGCCACAGGATGAGGATGTTTTGATTATTAAATGCTAAATCACTTCTCTTTTTTATTACCAACTGACCACAAGATCCCATTACTGACACGTCAATCATAATCTTATCAGTCTGTATCTACAGCTTCCCTCTTGGGTGCTT
The DNA here is from genome assembly GCA_916700685.1 of Adelosebastes latens. Taxonomy (NCBI): domain Eukaryota; kingdom Metazoa; phylum Chordata; class Actinopteri; order Perciformes; family Sebastidae; genus Adelosebastes; species Adelosebastes latens. The sequence continues at coordinate 31,451 of CAKAKR010067140.1, read as the reverse complement.
CTGTATTTGTGAGAGTATTTTTGTCTCCACCTGGTGTTCTGGTTGCTGCAAATGTAAGACTATACTGACAACTCGCCACATACAGTATACAGTTGCAGCTCTGCATGGGCAAAAAAAAACACACAACAAAAATACGGTTCATTATCCTAAAAATCAGTTTATTGCAGTTCAAACTCAAAAATCACTGAAATACTTTCAGAGACAGAATGATAGAGATACTGTCAAACAAAGAACGAGAAGAAGAAACTGCGTGTCATGGCAGCCATTTTCCTGAAAAATCAGTTCCACAGGATAACACAAAAAAATACATTTGTATATTATTATTATTATTATTATTGAGTTATTGAATTATTATTTCAAGTCACACACACTCATACAAAGCAAACAGTTTTCTTTATGGCTTCTGTTCCACCTATTAATATTGTCTCATGATCAAACATGACAGCTCTATTATAAAAGGACTTATTGCAACTTTTCCTCTGCTTTATGTTATTGGAATGTTATGAATATATTGTTCGTCTATCACGTGACAACAACCACTGTACTGTAAATGTTTAAGTGTTGCCTCAGCGTTCATTTAGCAGTAGCGTGGCACCTCCAGCGAGGAAATGACCACTCGTCTTAGAGAAAACAGTCAACTTTTTGCCCATATTTCCTTCAAAATAAAACTTTTCGAATCATAAAGTACCCAAAAAAAAGCGGGGACAGATATGAGATCAACGCTGACATCGCCCTCAGCACCACTGCTACATCAAATCAAACACTGTCAAAATTTTGCGTATATGGATGTAACACAACATCAACAACACCCCCCCCTCTTGATTCGCCGTCACTTACGTTTGGCTAGAAAACAACATAGACAGAATACTGAATCACGCAGTAAAGCCCACACTGTGTGCTGTGTGACACTACGACCAGCACTCTCAGCCACAGGACGAGTTTCTTTTTTTTTTTAACAAAGACACCACTTGACGTATCACATCGGCTAAACAACACGAATCCACCAGCACAAAACGGCACCACGGAGACGCAGGGGGTCAATGAGATGGAGGACAGGTCAAAGGTCATGTGACAACACTACGAGACCCGGCGAGTCGATGAAAACAGAGCGAAGAAATGACCCACTGCTGTCGACAGTATAGGCAAACGGCAGATACATGTACATCTTACACAACATAAATATTTGTATGTGGATTTATACTCACACCACAGTTACACAGTTTGACATATTTGTGCCCATTTCCTTTATGTTGGTCGAAGTGTTTTCAACTAAAGGCTTTGGCATACAACTTCTAAAGCATTTACATTTCTCTCATCTGAGCAGCTTTAACCTCTGGATGCAGCACAAACACTGAATCGCTCCCTATATGTAGTTGATGCTAGGTTAAATTTGGGAGCACAGTTATTTAAAAGGTGCAGTGTGTAGGATCTGCCTGCATCTATTGGGGAGGTTGCAGATTGCAACCAACTGAAATTTCTCCCATGTGCCAAGCGTGTAGGAGAACTACGGTGGCTGGCGCAAAAACGGGAAAACGCGAACGGCCCTATCTAGAGCCAGTGTTTGGTTTGTCCGTTCTGGGCTACTGTAGAAACATGGTGGCCGGCTCCGTATGTGGATACAAACGGCTCATTCTAAAGTAACAAAAACACGATTTTTATTTTCAGGTGATTATACACTAATGAAAACATACTTATTAATATTATATTCCATTTCTGCCAATAGATCCCCCTAAATGCTACACACTGTTCCTTCAACTGTAAATTCTTACAACATAAAAAATGCAGCACATAATTGCTTATGTCTTCTTTCTTATTTTCTTCGTCTTTGTGAAAAGTAGCTTACAGATGTTGGAGCTCTAGAGGAGACAGCCTTGTACGGATGTCCAAGGCACACTGAAGTACGATAAAAAAAAGAAGCCTTCGTAATGATATGTCTAGTAAAAGATTAAAACTAAGATTAATGCAGCTCACAGGGAGCTTTAATCAGGGCACCAGGGGGGCAACATTAGTAAGCTACTTATGACAAAAATCAGCCTCATTTGTTGCTCTAAAATGATTTTGTGCTTTTGTACGTGGAATATAAACTCCACAGATGGCTCCTTCATTGTATTTTTCCTCAAATAAATGGCCAAATCTCCCAAATTCAACACAACACACACATATGGCCTCCTCACAAGAGTGTGCATCATAAGTGTGTTTTCATTGCCACCAAGCAGCTGATCTCAGTGATCCATCGGTGAAATCATCTGCTGTGTGTTTAGAAGCAATAAAAACCTGCACACACACCTGAAACCTCTGCTGCAGAATCCTATTGTGTTATCACCGATCACGTGAGGTACAGAGAGTGAGGGAGGTTAGGGAATGAAGGGAGTAAAGGATTTAATAGATTAATATTTCTCAGAGGAGGAGCTGCTCTAAAGGCAGAAATAATCTCATGGGTTAAATCCCAATGGGGAGAGCCAAGTAAGTGTCGGAGTGCAAGTTAGCTAATTTCAGTAAAAATATGGATGGCATTCATGACTTTTAGGATATCTGAAGGTCAACAGGAAAGCTAACTAAACTAGCTCACCTCTATGACGCTATGGCAAGAATTAATCTTTTGTAGTTGGTAAAACGAGCCCCACATTTCAGCTTCCTACCTCGTCTTCTGCTTTCTTTTCTGCAGGGCCTCCGTCTAACTCTGCACAGCTAGAAAAACTGTTATTATGTGGCTCTGCCGACTGACATTCCACTAAAGCAATAAGAACACGTCTACCTCCAGAGCAGCTCTGCCTTTGAAAAATATTTGTACAAGTAAAACTCTAATCTTCTGGGACTTAAGAGTCGGCCAGATCACATGAGACTGCAATTCTCCGTCTGCTTTTTGAGGTCTTCCAGTGTGGCCTGGGCTTTGTCTTTCAGCTGGTCGATGTCCACGTTCTGGATGTTGGACAGCTGGCCCAGCACCGACTGCTTGTGCGTCTCCTCTTGATTATCCTCGGCGATCATCTTGGCCAGCTCTGTGGGCAACACCACGTCGTCCCCCGCCTGTTGGATCTGGGTCTCGTCTGTCTCGTTCTGAGGTAGACACCCAACAGGACAAATTTAGAACAAAGGCTTTTATATCCCACTGTAGTTTGTAGAAATATAGTTCTAAGCTGCAAGAATGTGTGGGTTTTATAAAAGGCAGTGATCCTGTTGGAAGCATTTTTATGTGTGTCATGCTTGGTCAGCCCTTCAGTCCAAAGATGCATCGTCTTAGCTTTTTCTTTACAAAAGCAGAGCTGGACAAGTTTACCTTTGGTAGTCTGTACTTGTCCCGGAAATGACTTCTAACTGTGGCTCTCTCAGCTTTCTTCTGGGCAAAACAGGCTTCTCGTTCTTGTCTGCGAGAAAGGATGAAGAATAGTTTTTTTTGGCAAATTTTTCTCAGTGTCACTGAACATACAGCTTTAGAGGAACACAGTTTCCAAACAAAGCTGGCTATGAAATGTCTTTTTTACGCTTTCACCTGTGGGAAGCTTTGGAATAGCAACGCTAACTCCAAGCTCCGTTCATTTAAAGGGGAATACAATACAAAACAAACCACGTTATTATAAGAAAATGAATGTTCATTACTACCATGTGTAGTTGTATCTCTGCTTTAAAGTGAGGGTAGGCAGAATATTTTTGGCATCATTGGGCAAAAATTCCATAATAATCTTTCAGCATATTATAATTCAAGTGTTCTGAGAGATAACTAGACTTCTGCACCTCCTCATGGCTCTGTTTTTTAGGCTTTAGGAAATCTAGCCCGTGACGGGAGACTTTGGCCAATCACAGGTCATTTCAGAGAGAGAGCGTTCCTATTGGCTGTTCATTCAACGGAGGCAGCTGTCAATCACTCGCAAACTCTGATCAAATGGTCAAACTAGGCAGCGCTGATCAAATATGAATCAATATTCTTTTACTGTAATGCCTATTTCTCACTTAAAATGTTTTCAGAAACATCTTGTAGTGTACTGTTAAGCTGTAAAATGAGAACTAAACAGTACACTACAAGATATTTCTGAAAACACTTGAGGTGAGAAATAGGCATTACAGTAACTGAATATTGATTCATATTTGATCAGCGCTGTCTAGTTTGACCGTTTGATCGGAGTTCACGAGTGATTGACAGCTGCTCAGAGACGGCAGACTCTAGCTCGGCTCTGATTGGTTGTTTTCCTCTAGTCTGTGAAATCTTGAAGATGCCATTAGGAGCACCGGAGGACACCAGAGGCACTTGATTTTTTTCAGATTACCTGTCTCATACACTACTGTCAGGATATAGTGAAGGTTTTATAAAAATAACTTTTAATTATATTTGCTCCATCTTGCCTACTGCTGCTTAAAGAGCCTCATAGGGCTCCTGCTGAGCTTAGCATTACCATGTCTCCTCTTAAATCTAACTACAGAGTGTAGAGGCAGCAGAAGGTGGAGCAGCATCAGTGATGCTGTGGGGTAAAAACAAAAAAAACAGGAAGAGATGTTCAGCTTATGTTTAGGAGCACCAGATGTGGCATCCTGTCAGCCCAGCGCTCCTCTGAGGGATTTTAGTCCTCTAGGGATGTGGGCTACTAGAGGTAACCTACTAACTGCAGACTCACTACAACTCCCCCCACTTTCAACTGTCAACTCATCCCATACATATCCTGGATTTATCTTGCTGTGCAGCACTGCAGTCTGCCTCCCTATTAGCTGCACTTAAATGTCTGGCATTTTCATCTTTTAAGGCTGGAAACCCACAAAAGAGCTTCGTAACTGTCCTTGCAAAATGGGCAGTTTAAGGCAAACCATCTAAGAAATGAAAGATGACACTCCAACCATCTTCATAATCGCCTTAAGTCTGATTCTGCATACAAGAGAAGTGCAGTATTGAGGCATTTCTAAAATGTGTCTTGTAGAAACCTAATGTAAGGAGATGTCTCTTGTAAACAAACAATCCAGCCTACAGTATGTGATGCCTCCAGCAGAGGGCAGACTACAGGCTGCTGGCAATGCTCTCTCCACTCAACGTCACTGGAATATTTATGGCTTCAGTGTAGTTCATAATTGTCCCTCGTAAATTGCTAAATCTGCTGAAATGCCTCTAACATCATGAGTCAACAACATGACATGATGCTTGACAAACTTGCTTGTATGGCCTGAGGCCAAACCCAGCACGAATCCAGTGACAAAAGACCACATTTTATTAGAGTCAGTGAAACACTGTAGGTGCTTATCATAAATAATAAACACCATAGATGACATTCTTCACAGCTACAGTGGCAGAGGTTGCATTGTACATAATTCTAAAGGCGGGGGGACGCTGGAGGACCATGGGCACGGTTTGCAAAGTGTTTGTACCCAATGTGTCAGAGGGAAGGTCGTTCTATCTGGAGATGCCGTGTGAGCCTGAGTTCACTTTGTATTAACATGAGTGGGCCAAACGTTGAATGGCGCACGGGCCTAGTGCAGCGCTCACTTGCAGCCAATGAGCAGAGCTTTGTGTCTTCCCCTCTCAAGGGCATCAGATGACCAGGGTTGTCACTGTGGCCCGGGTGCTGAGGGTGATAAAATGTCTACATGTGACATGCCAGTGTGAGCACCCCCCCTCCACCCCCCAACCTTATTCTGCTTTAATCGGAGCAGTATGGGCTTCTCGGTGATCTATGCTCATGTTTAGCACCTCTGACTAATAACTCACTTCTACTGAAGGTCACATTACGACGGCAGAGCGTTAAGCATCTCACCAGGCCTCCTGTAGAGCTCAGTGGGCTGAGCTGTGTGTTAATGCTGTGTTAGAACTTCACCTCCCACTCACGCTTAAAATGCCTGCAACATGGAGGCACTTTAGATAAAAGTGTTCATCAAATGTGTTTGTGTTGATGAGAATGAGCACAGGGATTGGTCTTTATAAGGTATGCTCCTATCAGCAGAGAGCAAGCAGTGCCGCTTTAGATGCCTACAAATTATGTAAACTGAAATATAAAAAGGATCTACCATTTAACTGAAAAAATCTGGTCTGAATTCTTTAGACCACACATATGAATCTATGGTAACTTATTGTACGAGCAGGACAGTGTACATCGGATATGTGATGCTGAGTCCTGCTCCAAGGGAAGCATCACACTAATCAATAGTGAGATGCTGTCTGCTGGCTGAACTCTGTTTGCCAAATGACCTTGTTGTTACCTTACATTATCTCCCCCAGTGCTCTCAAGAGATAAACACCACAACAAATTATGTAAATTAGGACACATTAACATGTAAAGGATTCACTCTTGCAGGTGAGACACAGAGCAAAGATTTAAATGATAAAAGCAAGCCTGACTAAATAATCCAATGGTGCACACCTGGAATCACAGCTGTAAAAATATATATAGAAAATAAACTAAAAACACGAAATTAGAGATATAATAGAGGTCATTCCAAATCATCAATATATCCACTTTTCTATAAGCTGCAATACATTTGTATAGGAGAATCGCCACCATCTTGAGTATTAACTTATATTGGCTATATATGGATGATGAAAGTCTGCTAATAAAGAAACTATTGTAAATACTGTTGGATGTTTGCCCTCTGATAATCTCCAAATAGAGGTTTTACTTTATTTACCACACAGTCTGGCTCATTATTTAACCACACGCACATTCAATATAGGAACACGTTTCACCCTGCAGGCATGAATCCCTGTAGACATTTCCGTGGAACAATGATTCCAGGAATCCCAAATTAAAAACGTTGCTACTCATTTGTGCCGAAGCTATAAGAGACGTAGATCTCCCTGGGCGAAAAGGAGCAGCTGTGTGAGGAGCGCTCATCTTATTTGCATTGATGCGTAAAAAAGCGCGCACTTGGGAAACGCTCTGCTCATTTACTTACACACACAAACGCAGCACTGTTTATTATATATGCCACGCTTTTCCCCTACACATACACTGTAAACAATTTGCTGTTAATTTACAGCAGGATTTCAACAGTATTAACCTGTTATTGCTAAAAACAGTGCTTTACTGTTAATACAAAAGAAAACCTGTTAAATTACTTTAACTGAACTATAATGCATTCTTAAAAAACAGCACTTTACTGC